>LIEC01011983.1:0-25058 GCA_001925005.1 Drosera capensis
GCTTTGTAAGTTGTCTGGTCTGGGAAAGGGAGCCTAGTCTGCTTAGTCGTCAAACAAGCCTCACAAAGCATGTTCGGATGTGACACCTTTGGAACTCCAAACGTCATCTTCTTCTCCCCCATGAGCTTCAGTGTATGAAAGTTGACATGACCGAGTCTGGCATGCCATAACCATGCCGGATCGTCGAGACTGGCTAGAAGACAGATCGGTTTGCCTAACTCCAAACTAATCTTGTATAGGCGATTGGATGTTCGCTTCACGCACATCAGCAATCTGTCATTGTCATACACCCTCATGGTGTCTCCCACCATGTTGACCTTGACCCCTATCTCGGTCATTTGTCCAAGGCTTATAATGTTAGTGCATAACTTTGGAATATAATATACCTCATGGAGGGTATACTGGTCTCCATTCTTGCACTGAAATACGATCGTCCCTTTACCCATGACTTGAACGTCCGAGCCATCGCCAAATCTCACCTTCCCGGTGATTCTTTCATCAAGTTCTTGGAACAGTTCTCGTCGTCCCGTCATATGGTTGCTGGCACCGTTGTCTAGGTACCAGGTATCCTTAGTTGCTGTCTTCACCTCGTCCTCGTGAAACGCCTGTAACACCCTCTTTTCTTTAGGTTGTATGGTGTCTTGTTGCTTAACTTCTGTCTCCTCCTGAGACATGGAAAATAATAACGCTGACCTGTCACGGGGAGTGCGTGTTTGTTGTCTTTCATCGTCTCGCCACTTGCCACGGCACTCTGATGCATAGTGTCCCATCTTACCATAATTGAAACACTTGATGTGACTTTTGTCACGGCTGCTACTGTCGGTGCCTCCCGCACTTTCCTGGCGAACTGTATTACTTCCACCTCGGCCGCCCCTTCCGCGACCTCGTCCACGCCACTGGCTTTTACCTCGATCTGAGGTGCCAAAACCGCGTCCCTGACTAGATGATGATGTTTCCCCATGGGTATTCTTCTGGGTGGTTTGCTGCTCGGTTTGAGTAAACATGAGCCCACCGCCCGTGTTTTCGCGGAGACGAGCTCTTTCCTCGAATGCCTTCAATCGTCCTATGGCCTCCTCGAACGGCATCGTCTCAATATCGTAAAATTGTTCGATCCCAGCAACGACTGTGAAGTACCTATCAGGTACACAGTCGAGTAACTTCTTGACGAGTGCAGCATCGTCAAGATCTGCACCAAGGCTGGAAAACCTGCTGTATATGCCACTGAGTTTTCCGGCAAACTCGTCAATTGACTCTGGTTCTTTCATCCGCAGCGCATCAAATTCACTTTTTAATGTCTGCAACCGAGCCTTCTTTACTCGATCGGCACCGATGTACCTCGTCTTCAAGCTTTCCCAAATTTCTTTCGACGTCTTTTTCTTTGCAATCTGAAGAAGAACATCTTCGGGAATTGCCTGAAGGATATAGGCACGCGCCTTCTTATCCTTTCTAGGATTGACTTCATCTTCTTCCGCTGGTTCGACCGCCTCCCATACTTCTTGAGCATCTAGGATTGCCTCCATTTTTATTGCCCATATCGTATAATTCGAGGAGTTCAGCATCGGAAAATTGAACGACATTCCGCCGCTCTCTTTTGACGTTTGCTGCGGAATAATTGACATTTTTTTTTTTTTGAAAAAAATATCTCTTAATTACGAAAATGCCCATTGACCTCGGAATTACGAAAATGCCCCTTGACTTCGTAATTACGAAACTGCCCTTTGACCTAGTATAAAAAGGCCCCTTTTTTTTCCACTCTTTTTTCCCTTACGCCGCCTCCCTTCTCCTTTGTTCTTTACACTTAACACCTTTTTCCTCTTTGAAAACAAAGAACTCAAAGCAAAATAAGGGAAAATCGAACCAATGTTTAGATCGAATCGTCTCGTGATTGTTCGCCAACGCGGATCTTCCTCGGGATGCCGAAGATCTCTGGTGGCGTCGGCTGTAGCTTCGAGGCAGCGATGGTGCGGCTGGCCGCCTTGGCTTGGGTGGATCTGGGCCGGATGTGAGGGGTGGTGAGGCTAGGTGGTTGGATCGTGGCAGTGCTCTGATACCAAATGTAAGTTTGAGACAAGGAGATTGGTGGGTAAAACCCTTTTCTGATTTCGTTTTATTGCTTGATTGAGGTACCTTTGATACAAGAGTTCCTAACCTATTTATAGGGCTAAATCAACGAATTGTAAAACACGTTTTTGTACAAAAACGTGTAATAGTGGCCGGTGGAATAGTGATGGCCGGTGGAAACGTTTTATGCATTTTGGTCAAGATTATTAGCTAACAGTATGCGCCCATAGATTGCTGTTGCATATTCAGCTCCTCTTACAGCTGCTACTGTAGTTTTCTTGATTTACCCAATAGGTCAAGGAAGTTTTTCTGACGGTATGCCTTTAGGCATTTCTTGGACTTTCAACTTCATGATTGTCTTCCAGGCTGAGCACAACATCCTTATGCACCCATTTCACATGTTAGGTGTGGCTGGTGTATTTGGTGGCTCCTTATTTAGTGCTATGCATGGTTTCTTGGTTACTTCTAGTTTGATCACGGAAAACACGGAAAATGAATCTCCTAATGAAGGTTACAAATTTGGTCAAGAAGAGGAAACTTATAATATCATAGGTGCTCCTGGTTATTTTGGCCAATTAATCTTCCAATATGCAAGTTTTAACAATTCTCGTTCTTTACATTTCTTCTTAGCTGCTTGGCCTGTTCTCCTGGTTTACTGCTTTAGGTATTAGTAATATGGCTTTTAATTTAAACGGTTTCAATTTCAATCAGTCCGTAGTTGATAGCAAAGGTAGTGTAATTAATACTTGGGCTGATATTATTAATCATGCTAACCTTGGTATAGAAGTTATGCATAAACGTAATGCTCATAGCTTCCCTCTAGACCTAGCTGTTATCGAACTTCCATCTAAAAATGTCTAAGATTGACGTTTTAGTGTATATGAGTTAACTTATTAAAACGAAGGGAGCAATAAACCAATTTCTTGTTCTATCAAGAGGGGGGTGGTATTCCTTCTTTACCTTTTCTTTTAATAACAAAAAGAGTTTTATTTTGAAAATGTTCAATCTTTATATATGCTATTGGAGGTGGAGTGAGACTCTAAATTGAATATTCCTGTACGTGTTAGCCTTGAAATCTGCGGATGTTATCTTGACTTCTATTTCTCATCTGTGCTTTTGAAATATGTCATTTCTATTCATTTCTATTGGTGAGGGGGGCTAAATTTTAATTTCCTGATAATATATCTATGCTGGTTCAAATCTAGTTTGTATCAAAGATTTCTTTATCCATCATCGGATGAATAGAATTATCCTCCGATTCCTAGTGAGATTGTCATTTTTTTTTTCTGGTGCGGATGTAGCCAAGTGGTTAAGGCGATGGACTAGGAATTCAAGACACGCGGGTTCAATTCCCGTCGTTCGCCCGAGGTCTATCTAGATCTACTATATCTACTATGTAGATCTCTCTTTTTTTTCTCTTTTTTTTGCTATCCATAGATCAAATTGTTTCGTGGATTGGATTTCACTTGACTGTCTACTGTTCTATCACATGTCCTCGGGGTAGAAGTTATGTAGAAAGGTATGGCCATGTTTTTCAGTATTTTTATTGAAGTTCTTTTCTTTCGAATTCTAATAGAAAGAGATAGCTAGGAGGTGGAATAGGCCTTTGAAGGGAATTATTATACGTTTGTAATGTATTGTATGTCCCATTCTTCTACCCTTTTTCGGAAGTCGATGACTATTCATAGCTCTTACCTTGACACCAAAGAGGAGTTCGACCCAATGCTTTATCTCTATTTTAGTTGATCCTTATTCGACATTAGAAGTATATTGATTTTGAGAGCGTAATCAATTACTTTTGTCTATAAGAATTAGGTATATAAGAGTATCCCTAAATCTTCTTGCCTATGAGTTCTACTCTCAATAAGAATGCTAGTTCTTACGTTTCCTATTAAGGAATGAATCTAGCAAACAATTCCTTATGTTTTAATGTTGAGATTTCATTGATAGAGATCCAATTCCAATAGGCTTCTATCCCATTGGTATGCATCCAGTAGGAATTGAACCTACGACTTTGCCAATTATGAGTTGGGTGTTTTAACCATTCAGCCATGGATGCTTTGTGGGTATCTTCCTACAATGAAATCTAAGGGAAAATCGTTGTTGCGTTTTCTACTTGTACTGACTGAAATAGAATAGAAAAGAAGAAAAGAACAAAGTATCTAGCTATTATCGTATAATAACAATCAATTTTTAGAACTAATGAGTAGGCCAATTCTATGTTATTAATCAGAAACTATTCGTTAATGGCTTACTTCCATCTCATTCAGTCTGTCATTTTCATAGGTTTTTTTTTTTTTTTTTGGATTTCTTAGCATAATACGCAATAGACGAACGATGGGTGGGTGGGATAGTGCTAATTCGAGCTACTTTAAGTATTAAGGAGGGATCTTATGTGAACTAGTTTCAAAAGGATTTATTATGTCTTCGTAATCAAGGTTTCGCAGGTCATAATCGAGATATTATTTCAGCAACAGGCTAGTAAAATTAGGGTTCTTGTTGTCGGACTAAGCGAACAAATATATAGACTCGCATCAAGGAAGTTCGAAGTATTGAACTCAAAATGAAAATGGAAAGGGTATTCGATTATTTCTTGATATACATGCAAAGGTTAACAAATGATCATCTCCAAGATCTTGTATATTATATCTTTTACTCAAAACTGGAGTGCTATTATGAAGAGTAAAGAAAACTAGGTTTTACAATCAATTTCTCGACCTTACTCTTACAAAGCAGTGGGGAAAGATACAAGATCAATGAAAATTCGACCGTACCTGAATTAGTCCATCTTTTGCTTGGTATTCTTCTACCGGAGTTGGAGTTGGAACTTGGACTGGGAAGTCGTATCTTGCCACGAAACGTGAAATTTGAAATAGAACTAGACAATTTTATCAAAAAAAAAAAAAAAAGTTTCATTGAGCGTTGATAAGATTCATCGACTATTTCATTAAAAATCGGATTAACGTTTTGATGGATAGGATCAAGGAGGAAACTGTTAGCGGTATTCGTGAAACAACGAATAATAAAGTGCATGCAATTGAAACCTCTCTTGAACGAATCTTTACTATTGTAAAAGAATATCTAAGCGAAGGATTCAACAAAGAGGCAGCTTTTGATCTTTTCTATAAGATCCTTAGGGAAGAGGTCGGAAAGGTGGTTATCCAGGTGAAACATGCTATGCGTGTAAAGTTCTTTTTCCACTTCTAAATTCAAAAAGGGAAACTCGCTGTTGCGTTTTCTACTTAAACTAAGCTAGCGAGTCTCTATCTATTTGCATTTGGATATAATAGAATCTAGAGTTTTGAATAGAGAATTCGAATCGAATCAGGATTTGATAGTTTAATTAAATAGAGAGAACCTAGAATCAATTATTCGTTCTAGCTATAAGACAATTTCTATTCCTATTATTCATTTTTCATAATTACATAAGATGACATTCTTCTACTTTCTTTTCTTATTGACTCTTGTTTATTCAAAATTGTAATGTAATAATGTATAATGTAGACATATTTCTTTTTGATGATCTTTCACTCAGAATTGATCACAAAAATGCCTTTGGAACATATACCACTGAATCAGTCATTTTCATAGAAATTAAAAAATGAATATGTATAAAAAAAGATTGTATGCTGTAAATACCTTACTTAAAGCCTAAGGCTTTTTATGTTTCTATATTTCTATATTTCTATTTTCCATCTTTTCATTATGAAAATAAAAAAAGAATTAAAATTATGGCTTTGGGAATTGAGAGAGGTATTGAGAGATATCAAGAATTCTTACAAGCCAGTCCCTTTGGCCTATTATTTCTATTCGCGTCTCCAATTAACGTTCTTTTTCATTCAAATCTGTTTCCACCAAGAACGTTTTCTCAAACTCTTTGATCCAAAAATTTGGAGTCTAATACTTTCACCATCGGGTTCAAAAAGAAATCCATATTTCAAATTCACGATCAAGGGTGTCCTATTTTTTTTTATAGTATCGGTCCTTCTATATCGTCTTAACAATCTAGATATGGTCTAAAGAAAAAAAAAAGCTATTTGATAGGCCTTCTTCCTATATCTATGAATTCCATTTCAATTGGAGGCGGAAATGATACGTTGGAAGAATCCTTTTGGTCTTTCCATAGGCTAAAAAGAGTTGTTTCCAATAACTCAAAGAGAGTACTTTGGTTCTTCTAATAACTAACGAGTCAGAATTTTTTTTCTCTAACATGTGGTCAAAATTAGAACTTCGTATGAGTTCAAATCCTACTCAGAGCTCCAATCGAGATCAGAGATTCTTGAAGAAAGAACAAGACCTTTCTTTTGTCACTTCCAGGCGATCAAAAAAGAAAGAAATGGTTAATCTCTTAAAGATAATTCCGTATTTACAAAAAAGCATCTCAATTCATCTATTTCCTCAGATTCGGGATGTGATAGGGGTCCGAAGGGTAAACCGTATATGGTCAGTTCCAATAAGATTTCATTCTTGAACAAGAATCCATTTTTTGATTTATTTCATCTATTCCATGACGAGAACAGGGGGGATACACGTTGCACCACGATTTTGAATCTGAAGAGCGATTTCAAGAAATGGCAGCTCTATTCACTCTATAACTAACCAAGCCGGATTTGATTAAGGGACTAGCCTTTTCTATTGATTCCTCCGGATTGTATCAAAAACAATTCTTGAATGAGGTACTCAACTCGAGGGATAAATCGCAAGAGAAACCTTTCTTGGTTCTACCTCCTCTTTTTTATGAAGAGAATGAATCTTTTTATCAAAGGATCAGAAAAGTATGTCTTCATATCTCCTGTGGGTTCGAATCTGGAGTTCAAAGGGATAAAATCGGAAAGGATACTCTGGAGTTCGAATCAGTGAAATTATTGGTCCGATATTGGATGTCACTTTTCCGCTAGGCAAGATGCCTTATATTTACAACGCTCTAGTAGTTAGAGGTCGAGATACTCTTGGCCAACCAATTAATGTGACTTGTGAGGTACAACAATTATTAGAAAATAATTGAGTTAGAACTGTAGTTATGAGTGCTACAAATGGTCTAATGCGAGGGATAGAAGTAGTTGATACATGAACTACTTTAAGTGTTCCAGTGGGCAGCCTAACTCTCGGATGAATTTTTAACGTACTAGGATAGCCTATTGATAATTTAGGTCCTGTAGCTACTGACACAACATCTTCTATTCATAGATCTCCGTCTGCCTTTATACAATTAGAAACAAAATTGTCGATTTTTGAAATAGGAACTAAAGGAGTAGATATTTTAGCCCCCTATCATCATGGGGAAAAACTAGACTCTTTGGGGGAGCTGGAGTGGGTAAAATAGTACTTATTATGGAATTGATCAACAATATTGCAAAGGCTTATCGAGGTGTATCCGTCTTTACGAAAGTAGGTGAACATACTCGTGAAGGAAATGATCTTTACAAGGAGATGAAAGAATCGAGAGTTATTAATGATAAAAGTCTTTCAGAATCAAAAGTGGCTCTAGTATACGGTCAAATGAATGAACCACCAGGAGCTCGTATATGGCGCAATGTTTCGGAGATGTTAATAAACAAGATGTACTTCTATTTATCAACAATATCTTCCATTTCGTCCAAGCAGGATCTGAAGTATTTGCTTTATTGGATAGAATTCCTTCTCCTATCGGCTATCAACCTACTCTTAGTACCGAAATGGTCTCTTTACAAGAAAGAATTACTTCGACCAAAGAAGGGACCATAACTTCAATTCAAGCAGTTTATGTACCTACGGATGATTTGACGGACCCCGCCCCAGCCAAGACATTTGCACATTTAGATACAACTACCATCCTAACAAGAGGCTTAACCGTCAAAGGTATCTATCCAGCAGTAGACCCTTTAGATTCAACGTCAACTATGCTCCAACCTAATATCTTTGGTGACGAACATTATGAAACTCCACAACAAGTTAAACAAACTTTACAACATTATAAAGAAGTTCAGGACATTATAGCTATCCTTGGAATGGACGAATTATCCGAAGCAGATCGTTTAATTATAGCAAGAGCACGAAAAATTGAGCGTTTCTTATTGTAAACCTCTGTTATAGTATAAGTTTTTACTGGTTCCATAGGAAAATATGTTAGTCTAACTGAAACAATTAAAGGGTTTAAATTGATCCTTTCTGGAGAATTAGATGATCTTCCTGAACAAGCCTTTTATTTGGTGGGTAACATCGATGAAGCAAACGAGAAAGCTATGAACTTAGAAATGAAGAACAAATTGAAGAAATGAAATTAAATATATGTGTATTGACCCCAATCGAATTGTTTAGAAGTTAGAAGTAGAAGAAATCATTTTATCGACTAATAGTGGACAAATTGGCGTATTAGACAACCACATACCTCTTGCCACAGCTATAGATATAGGGATTTTAAAAATACAAGTTAATGACCAATGGGTAACGATGGCTCTGATGGATGGTTTTGTTAAAATACCCTCGTCGATATTTTTTCTTTTTTACTTTTTTTAATGTTATTTTAAGGTTTTCCTCGGCGATTGGAGGCGGTTTTCTCGGGAAGCATGATGGTCTTCACGAATTCAGATTTTTTTTTTTACGTGTACTGGATTTTTCTATGAGAAAGGGTATTGGAGTGAGCCGTTTTGGAGACGAGAGACACGAACGAATAGTTTTTATACTTCGAAATGAATGGATGCGACCATCCCAATACTAATGCACCGGATCCCATCAGAACTCCGTAGTTAAGCGTGCTTAGGCGAGAGTAGAACTAGGATAGTTGACCTCCTGGGAATTCGTCGTGTTACACCCTCGTTGATTTTTTTTCTTTTTTTTTAATGTTATTTTAAGATTCTCCTCGGCGATCGGAGGCGTCTTTCTCAAGAAGCATGCCGGTCTTCACGAATTCAGATTTTTGCCGACGCATACTGGATTATTCTATGATAAAGGTATTGGAGCGAGCCATTTTGGAGACGAAAGAGGCGAACGAATAGTTTTTATACGTCGAAATCAATGGATGCGACCATGCCACCACTAATGCACCGGATCCCATCAGATAAGCGTGCTTGGGCGAGAGTAGTACTAGGATGGTTGACCTCCTAGGAAGTCCTCGTGTTACACCCTCGTCGATGTTTTTTTTTTATAATGTTATTTTAAGATTCTCCTTGGTGATCGGAGGCGTCTTTCTCCGGAATCGTGCCGGTCTTCATGAATTCAGAGTTTTGCCGACGCGTAGTGGATTATTCTATGAGAAAGTGTGTTGGAGCGAGCCGTTTTGGAGACGAGAGACGCAAACCAATAGTTTTGTGACCTCCTGGAAAGTCCTCGCCTTGTACCCTTATCGATTTTTTTAATGTTATTTTAAGGTTTTCCTCGGCGATTGGAGGCGTCTTTCTCTGGAAGCATGATGGTCTTCACGAATTCAGATTTTTGCCGGCGCATAGTGGATTATTCTATGAGAAAGGGTATTAGAGCGAGCCATTTTGGAGACGAGAGACGCGAACGAATAATTTTTTTATACGTCGAAATGAATAGATGCGACAATAACAACACTAATGCACCGGATCCCATTAGAACTCCGTAGCTAAGCGTGCTTAGGCGAGAGTAATACTACGATGGGTGACCTCTTGGGAAGTCCTCGTGTCACACCCTCGTCGATTTTTTTCATTTTTTTTATGTTGTTTTATGATTCTCCTTAGCGATCAGAAGCGTCTTTCTCGGGAAGCGTACCAGTCTTCATAAATTCAGATTTTTTCCGACGAGTAGTGAATTATTCTATGAGAAAGGGTGTTGGAGCGAGCCATTTTGAAGACGAGAGACCCGAACGAATAGTTTTTATACGTCGAAATGAACGGTTGTGACCATACAAGCACTAATGTACTCGATCTCATCAGAACTCCACAGTTAAAAATGCTAGAGCGAGAGTAGTACTAGGATGGGTGACCTCCTAGGAAGTCCTCGTGTGGCACCCTCGTCTATGTATTTTTAATGTTATTTTAAGATTCTCCTCGGCGATGGAAGGCATCTTTCTCGAGAACTCTGTCGGTCTTCACGAATTCATATTTTTGCAACGAGTAGTGCATTATTCTATGAGAAAGGGTGTTAGAGCGAGCCGTTTTATGGATGACAAACGCGAACGAATAATTTTTATATGTCGAAATGAACGGGTGCGACCATACGAGCACTAATGCAAAGGATCCCATCAGAACTTCGTAGTTAAGCGTGCTTAGGCGAGTGTAGTACTAGGATGGTTAACCTTCTGGGAAGTCCTCGTGTTACAACCTCATCAATTTTTTTCCTTTTTTAATGTTATTTTAAGATTTTCCTCGGCGATCAGAGGTGAAAGAGAGGTGTCTTTCTTGGGAATCGTGCCGGTCTTCACGAATTCAGATATTTGCTGGCGCGTAGTGGATTATTCTATGAGAAAGGTGTTGGAGCGATCCATTTTTGAGACGAGAGACGCAAACAAATAGTTTTGCGACAATAACAACACTAATGCACCGGATTCCATTAGAACTCCGTAGCTAAGCGTGCTTAGGCGAGAGTAATACTACGATGGGTGACCTCTTGGGAAGTCCTCGTGTCACACCCTCGTCGATTTTTTTCATTTTTTTTATGTTGTTTTATGATTCTCCTCAGCGATCAGAAGCGTCTTTCTCGGGAAGCGTACCAGTCTTCATAAATTCAGATTTTTATATGTCAAAATGAACGGGTGCGAACGAATAATTTTTATATGTCGAAATGAACGGGTGCGACCATACGAGCACTAATGCAAAGGATCCCATCAGAACTTCTTAGTTAAGCGTGCTTAGGCGAGTGTAGTACTAGGATGGTTAACCTCCTGGGAAGTCCTCGTGTTACAACCTCATCAATTTTTTTCCTTTTTTAATGTTATTTTAAGATTTTCCTCGGCGATCAGAGGTGTCTTTCCTGGGAATCGTGCCGGTCTTCACGATTATTTGGTTGCCTCTTGAAAACTAATTTTTTTTTAATAATCATACCTCACTGCAAATCTAATAATCATCAAGACAGTATTTATAATAAAACATACCTCACAGCAAAGATTGCAATGATTTTAATGGGATTTGATAAAATAAAAAATCATGCTTGATTCTTGATGAAGAGAGATCGCAATATCGACGGCACTATTTTTTTTCTCTTTTTTTTTTTGAACCCGAAATCAACTAGTTGTCATTACCACCGCTAACCGTGATCTAACAGAGAATTTATGTGTCTTACTGGTTCTTTTATTTTTATTTTGTAAACTTATTGTATACACTTAATATATATATATATATAGGTCCGGATCGAACCTTGAGGGAGCGGGCCCCTCTCGCCCCCACTTCGGCCCATGTGCATAGACTTTAGAGTTCTGAGTCAACTTGTGGTACTATTTTTGAAACGAAATTCGTTGTTCCTTTTTGGTTGGGTCTGATGGTCCTTTTCACCAAATTTATATTTCTGTTTTCTTTCATCTAGATAAAATTAGAATTCTAGGATTTTCTTTGCATAATTTGTTAATAAATATTCAAGGATTAATTTTAAAAAAAATATATATATATAGTCATGGACTAGATATTCATTGCTTAATATCACCAATAGAAGCATGTAGGCCATGCTCAGGAAGTGATGAACTGGTGTGTTGAAAATACTTAGTATCGAAATATGTTGATATTACCTATTACTCATTTCCTCCGAAAGGATTGAAACATTTTAATTGTGTATTATTTTTTATGTAAGTTTTGATTTAAAAAAAAAAATAAAACATTAATGATATTTTAGTTTATGTATTTCAATTCTAAATTATTTAACGTAATTTTATTATGTCGTTAAAAAAAATACAAATTTTTTTTTAAAAAAAATGTTGAATAATAAAAAAAAGTTAATGCTATATTTGTTTTAGAACGGATGAAGTATTTATTAGCAAAAGACGATACTAAAAATGCAAATAAATGCCACTGAAAATTAGTCTACATGTGCTAAAAGACCAAGTAAGCAAACAAAAATAAAGAAAAAGTAAAATTGAAAGTTGAACATGATCTTCGTGTCTTAGGTGGCAATCACGATGGTCGTCTTCCCCTTTCTGTCAAGCAGCCATAGTTTCTTAATTTCCAAATATGAAACCATAGATCCCTAAGTAAATTTTCTGTGGGCAATATTTTCCCAAAATATCCTTCTACGTCAACTTTGGTAATTTAATTCAACCTCAGAGGCATTGAACCAGTGGTGTCCACAAACACCATCGTGTGGTTACTAAAGTCATTACGTATGCAACTATATCATCATGTGTTGACTGTTGCGTGACTGGTAGAAGCCTGAATGTGAACGGGTGCACCGAAGTCCTCATTAGAATATATCAGAAAATTGAAGTATTATAGACTTGCACATCAATTTCCATCTTTCAGCAATTAAGCCGGTGATAAGTAGCCCACACCTATCCGTCAATCCACTCCACAAATACGCGATCCCCCCAAGTTTTTTTCTCACAACAAATTATCAAAGAGCTTGAGAATAATCCGGAGAAACAAAAAAATGGCAAGTCTAAAAATCTATGTAGATCGCAACTCGCAGCCATCTCGCGCGATACTTCTCTTCTGCAAGTAAAATTTTCTCCCTCCCTTTGTCTTCTACACTTCGGGTCTGAATTAGTTTCTCCTGTTTAAGATTTCTGCTCGTAATTGTGGGATTCATTTCAGTTGTTGGAAAAACCCAGGCCTCGTTCATGACAGTCATAGCCATATTGTTGTTGTTGTATTCTTGTTTATAACTTTGTGGGTTTGTCATTTGGAAGGATCAATGGAATTGAGTTCGAGGAGGTGACTATTAGTCTCTTCAAACGCGAACACAGGACGCCAGAATTCGAAGGTTTGCAATTGTACCTGTTTTAGACAGCAAGTCCATTAACGCTTATTTGTAAGAACAAACGGCTGTTACTATTTCCGTGATTGTTTTCTTATCGCCACACCAAAACTCAAACCAATTGTCACTTTTGATTTTATATTTATATTTTGACAATAAATTATAAAATAGGACTCCAACCATAACCTAAAATTAATGTCAAAATATAATTAAACTAAACTTGATTTCAAATTTGACATCAAATATAAATATAGATATAATTGTCATATCATTATTCTACTTATTTTTTCAATTATCTATATTTTAATTCGATTAATTCATTAATGAATGTATAATTGGGTTTAAATTGATATCATTTTGTTCTAAAATATAACTAAATATTAGATCGATAATTATATAATTGATGACAAAATCATCTTTTTATATCAAAACATAACAATAATTATATCTATTTTAAAATCATGATTGAACTCGCTCTTAGTGAAGTTTTTTCTTCTTTCACCCCTTTATTTAAATGCTTCCATTTAACAAATGCTTTTCCTATCCAACATCCCCAAATAAACCCACAATTCTGCACCTTTGAGATACCCATGAAATCATATATCCTCAAACAATATAATCAACGGTTAATTACATTAAAATATCTAAGGTAACTTTCAATTATATTTTAGTACTCAAAATATTTCATGGCACATTTAGATTCTCAATTATAGTTCATTTATATTTTGATATCCAAAAATAGGTAAATAACCCTATGTGATTTATGTTATTATCTTCAACCTCAATCATTCACTCTCAATTATTCATCTTGACCATTTTTTGATTTTTCGTCTCCGACAATCATCAATGATCTGTTCAATCCCCATCAATCAACGAATAAACCCACATTTTCTCATAACGACTTCGATTTTGACCTTAATCATATTATTGTCCTCACCATCGATTCGTCGTCTGCGGAAACCATACGGAATATGAGCATAATCGACGTTCTCATGATTAATTCCCTCAAACAATACCAAACCCTCCACGCCCACATGCTCATCGTCGAAATCCTCACAAACATCTTTATAACAACCCAGCTCGTCGCTTTCTATTCAAATCTCAATGAACTTACTGCTTAATGGTGTTTACCTCATCGATTAGGAGAAGTGTTCATAGTGAGGTTGTGGTTAATAGGTTTGGATCGGATTAATTTCTTGTGAAGCTATCTTGATACGATGTAGGAGGAGATTTGGGGATTTGTAGGGTATACGTAAGGTGTTTTATAGAATATATGTTAGGAATTTGCAGGGTTTCTACTACAGTTCACATCTAATGATATACAATTCTGAGAATTTTAAGCAGTTTGCATCATGATAAATAGTTCACACGTCAAATATATTCAATTCATATAAAAACAACATACAGTCCACATGCAATAATATAAATTTCATAAAACTTTTTAAAATTTTAATATTACGACTTATTTTTGTTTCAAACAAACAACTGTTATATATATAATGATGTCACAAATTTTAGTTCATGATCATTGTCAAATATCGTGCAGTTAATAACTGTGAGTGATTAAAAAAACTTGTATGAGTTTAATTCTTAATGTTATGTCGAGAATAAGAACTTACGTTATATTTCAACATATAATTATGTATGGATTGAATGTCAGAGTGCAATATTTCAATTGGTCTCACTTACAATTCAATATGTTATATGTACAAATCCTTAAGGGAGATAATTCACACAATCACAACAGACAATCCACACATTCAATAATATGGAACAATTTATTATCTTAATATCTTACAATGATGTTCATTTTTGTACTTCTATGCAACAACCAACAATCAATTATACAGAATGTTCAAAGTCAATGCATAAGTGATATTCATGTGTGAAGACTATATGATACATCAATGATATGATACTTATATTATGTAATGTATTCAACATCATGATAATTTTCATCTTATTATGCACTGTTTAACATCATGACATTTTTTCATAATACGAACAATAATTCATACACCCAAAACGCATGTTCAAATATAAAATAAACAATATTTCATACATTCAAATGACTATTCATATATAACTTGAACAATAGTTCATACACCTAAAACGTCAATTTATACTTAACATGAATAATAATTCATAAACCCAAAATGCTTGTTCAAACATAACATTAACAACAGTTCATACACCCAAAACGTCAGTTCATACATAACTCGAATAACAATTCATACACCAAAAACGTCAGTTCAAACATAACATGAACACCAGTTTATATATCCAAAATGTCAGTTCATACATAGTACGAACAACAATTTATACATCCAAAACGTCAATTCATACATAATACGAACAACAGTTCATGCACCCAAATCATCAATTCATACATAACACTAATAATTCATTCACCCAAAACGGCAAGTCAAAATTCAAACATAACACGAACAATAGTTCATATATCCGAAACGTTAGTTTATACATAACACAAATAACAATTTATACATATGAAATTTCAATTCATACATAACACGAATAACAATTCATACACTCGAAATATCAATTCATACATAACACCAACAACAATTCATAAATGTAAAACCTGTATATAGTCACCAATCTCACGAAATACTTAATGTCATCAATTATATCAGGACCTCGAATTTTCAATATACACACTAAACGATGGTAAATTATCATAAATTATGATACCAATACCACTAAAATAAAAACCATGCTCGAAACACGGAGCATCAAATTTAACCATAATAGCATCAAATTCCCCATTGAAACATCGCCACCACCATACTCGATCCGCGTTAGTTTGTCTACATTCATCATCTCCATTATCGTCCACATTCATCATTACCAAAATGGCCTCATCAAATCAGAGAATTCGAACCACTAACAATCATGACCCCGAAACTTAAAGTCATCAATTCACTTGAATGAAGAAATCGAGTTATCAAATAACTTGATCCAAGAGAGCACAGTCAGCGTCGTCTTCGTAGGATTATCTGAGGAAAACCGATATGGGATAGTGCAGTCTTTGTAGTTGGGCTCGATCGAGATCATGTAGTATCTCGCCAGAGGGAGAACGACGAAGGCGATGGTGGCAGCAACAGCACATGAAATGCATGGTTGAGGAGGGTGAAAGGGGTTGGATTTGGATTGAGTTAGATGTGTGTTAGGTTAGGTTAAGTGGTGTATGGTTTGGTTAAAATATGGGTATTTTGGATCTTTTAGGTGTTTGGATATGAAAATGTAAAACAAAGTTTGAAAGGATATTTAAAGATGTCATAAAATTTTTTGGACACTAAAATGTGAATTGAAACTATGTTAGATAGTTTAAATTTGCCCCTATAATCAATCTAATTAAAAGTTTGAAAAATCACACGAAAGGTTGATGGGTCTTGTGATAGATATATTAGCAATCAGATATCTGAACACCAAAGCTTTAGCACAAGCTGCCAATGAAAATGTGGTTCTGTATTCGAAGTTTATATGCATAGTTTGTTTCGTTTAAATTGGACAGACAAGTTGAAAGCATTCTTCTATGGTTATATAAGAAGCTTTGAACTTGGTTTGATTTGTTTTAGAATGTGAAAATAAAAGTTGAAATTTATAGCAATTGTTAGAAAGAATCGTATGGGAAGATGAGATCAATGGATCTAAACGTGTGGGCCCCATAGGTTTTTTTTGTTTATTTCTTGTTTTCATGGACTGGATGAGGCAATTGGGCCAAGTAGAAAGCCGAAAGCATGACAACCAAAAAAGGGTAAAATGGGCAAGGGATCTAAATTTGCTGCAACAAGAAAAACGTGGAAATAGTGACAGTCAAAACAAAGTGCTTTTTTCTTTTTCTAAAAGTTTCTTAAACAATATTTGATATAATTGGAACAAAAAGTAAATTTCTTTTATCTTTTGAATTCATGAAATAACTAATTCTATCAAAAATTCGTATCGATGAAAGAAATGTATCTATAACATAAAAATACTAAGCCCTATAGCTAATGTTGAGAATAATTTGATTTGGATATATTAGATTATATATATCGTCATGTCTCTTTGATTGTTGAGTACACACGATACCTTAATTTAAAGTGTAATCTATACAAATTTGAGTTCTGTTGTAACAAATTATATACTCTTCAATCTGATTAATGCCAATATCTACGTCGGGAACCATTCATGTATGAATCACAATGCATTGGCATAGAAAATAGTAGTTTGTCCTTGACAACTTTTTTCCTTGAGGCAAAAGGCTAGGACATGTTTCTTCTTATCAGAGGCATATTACTCAAATTTTCTTTCAAAGATTTCGGTAGAAAAAGGAAAAAAAAGGAAAAGCTTGGACTTTTTTCTTCATTTTTTTTGGGTAAAAACTTTCTTTTATTTTCGGGTGAAACGTTTTTCTGTGAAACTTCTTCGATAGAAAAGTGAGGTCCTCACTCCTCATAGTATCTCCAATAGAGTTGCTATATGGATTGCCAAAATTAAATTATTATATTTTTTTTTTCACATTGTTGGGCTCTAAAAGACAAAATTTTGCTATGCTGGATTTTAAGAATGTTAAAAATAATGTCAAATTTGACATGAAGTTTGTCAATGTCATTCTATCCCATGCCTAACACTTTGTCCTTTGTCTAAAAAAAAATGAACACAAAAAGGAGGAGGAGATTGTTATGAAAGGCTATAGTATACGTTGGAATAACATATTTATATCGACGATCTAAATAACTTTGAATATTAACATTGTTTAGGTAATTATAAACTGTAAATGAAAGTTTTGATGTGAATGGATCTCGTTTGCTAACGTGCGTCAAAATATAACCCAAAAACATGTACGAATTCCACATCTTAGTTCGAACTTGATAATTTTATGTGAATATATCTAATAGAACAACCTATGATCTATATTTATAGAGTTAAAAAGTGTGTAAGATAATATATTTTTTGATTAGTTAACTTATTATTCGATAAATTGTGATATTCTTAAAATGTCTAAAACATATATCTATGTGATATAATTAAATTACATAAACATATGGATCCGGGCCATATATCTTTGTTTATATTAATTTAATTTACAATATAGCATGATATCATTGTAAGAATGTTGTTAAATTATGATAATTTGATACTATTTTATTATCAAAAAAATAGGTTGATTTTGTTAAATATAGATGGAGGATGCTCTCATTCCTCTGCCCATATGGAATGAGCAAGAAAAGGACTTTTGGTGGGTGAATCATTTGACTCTCTGGTGAAATATTTGCCATTTGCGAAAATGTTACTTTCTTTTTGCCAAAAGAAAAAAAAAGTTGCTTTCTATAACATTATAAAAAATCTTCGTCTCCTAACTTGTATACTCCTATCTAACTTTGAGTCCAACAACTTTGCCTAACGCTTCTCTACTCTTTCCATTTAATGACATAAAAAAGATGGTTGGACAACTAGAGATTCCCTCCTTATATGCCCACCGAAATGGGTCATTGTACTTGGTATGTAATTATTCAATTGTAGTGGGGTCTTCATAAGGCTGATTTTCATTGTGTAATTATTTCGCCGGCCATATAGGTTTGCACACAATGTCTTAAATCTAATATATATCTAATTATATATTTTTTTTTTCAATTCGAATCCATTTTATGTTGAATCTGATAAACAATAAATAATTTATTTTTTAATTATATATATATATTCATTATTATTCTATTTTATTTTAACTAAAACATCAAAAAAATTAAAAAATTTAATTTTTTTTGAAACAAAAAAAAACTTACAGAAAATCAAAATCTATCAAATAAAAAATAAAAAATCACTTTTAAGTCTTAAAAAATTTCTATTATTAAAATATCTTTGATCAATTTGTCTAAATGTTTTATGGTTTTAATTGGGTTATTTAGATTTTTCTAAATCGATAAACAAATTTACAATATTTAAATTTTAAATTCATACGAGTGATTTTAATGTGATCTATTTTTATTATGTTCTCACATCCCGTACAATGCACGGGTTAGAATTATATTATATATCTAATTACACAATTGTTTTTTTCGTATCGAATCAATTTATTGTCGAATAATTACAATGACAAACGACAAACCATCTAATATTCTAATCTAATGCATATCTATTCATCATAATTCTATCTTTATTTTAAAAAAAATACTACATAATAGCAATAAATAAATTTTAAAATAAAAACATCATCATAATCTCGCATCGTCTTCAGACGTATAAAAAGAAAACAAAATTTATAAAATATCGAAATAAATAAATAAAAAGAAAAATTAAAAAACGTTTGAACAAAAATTATATTAAATTGAAAATATAAAAACAAAAGAAAACAAAAAGGCGTATAAGAAGAAAACAAAATTTATAAAATATCAAAATGAATAAATAAAAAGAAAAATTTAAAAATGTTTGAACAAAAATTATATTAAATTGAAAAAATAAAAACAAAAGAAAACAAAATATCTAAGGTTAATCAAAAAATTCCTAAAAATCAAAAAATAATTTAAAATATATTATCTTATATATATATGTATGTATATATTTGTCCAAAATGCTTCGTTATTGACCTACTACATCTTAAAAATTCAAAATATTTTATATGTTACATGCATATGTCAATCAATTATTTTGAAATATTTTTTGATATTATTATTTCTTATCGAGTATAACACACAAGCCAATATTCTAATTATGGTAAAGGATATTCCTGATACTTTATCACTAATGTCATGCCATTTGCCTCGATCCACTATCCCAAGCGTTCCACATAACATTGAGATGAAAAACTGAAAAGGAACAAAAGGCTTAATGATTACGTTTACGGTTGTTGCATGACTGCTATACTTCCAAACTCTGGGTGCGAATAAAAGGGTACATTATACATTCTGTATAATATATTGGCTTAAATTAGTTACAAACAAGGAGACCTCCTATCGTTGGTGGAAAGTTTGGATCGTATTCATCCTTGATCATATTGCCTGGATCTGTTTTTTTCGAACTAGGATATCTTCTGCTTTCAGCCTAAAGTTTTGAATTCAAGCAATTTCAATTGACTGGATGATTTGCTCATTTTGTTGTTCTCTTCAGCCGTAAACCCTATGAAACAAGTTCCAGCACTTGTGCATGAAGACTTCAAGCTATTTGAGAGGTAACACAATGCTAAACATCAAATATTCATTGAGCACTTTCATGCTTTCCTTGTATGTAATTAACTTATAGTATAGTGTCGCTGTGATATTGAAAATGTTTCCTGTTTTGCTCCATTACAGTCACGCAATCCTGATTTATCTCGCTACTGCATTCCCGGGTGTCGCAGACCACTGGTAAGTTTCGCTTCCTTCTCCTAGCGGTGCATTTGGAGTACGAGCATACTATTCGCTTAGATAATGTAAATTTACACAAACAATCTAAAAGCTGATTATTTCCAAGGTATCCTGCTGACCCACGGAAGAGGGCCAAGGTACAGTCAGCTTTGGACTGGCATCACTCAAATTTACGCATGGGTTCAGGTACAATGAGCTGATCGCTAATCATAACGTTTTCATTTGCTTTGTTGTTCTATCCTGCATCGCCGTGGAATGATCAATACTGACCCACAGAAGAGGGCTAAGGTGCTTCACGAGCTGGAGACTGCAGATTCAGGCTGATTAAGCCGTTCACTTTTCCCTGATTTTGTCTCTGGTTGGAGTGATCAATACTTTTTAAAATTGTTCTACTTTATCTTTACTTTTTTCATGACATTGTCCCTAAAATTTGAGTTTCGGCAGTATAATTTTTTATTTTTTTTCTGTTGGTTATGATCACGAACCATTCTTGAGTATTCAGACTGTTGGAGAAAGGTTTGAGGATCGTGATGTAGAATGATAAAATTGAAGTGGAGTTTATGAAGAAGAAGAGGGGAGGAAGTGATACTCAATTGAACTTGATTTGCTTGATTCAATTTGATATGCTTGATTGAGCTTGATGCTCACAACCTTTCATCCATGGTCTTTTTATAGAACTCATGGAAGAATCTAGATTAATCTATCTAGGTTAAATCTAGAACATGCCTTTTATATAGTTGTTAGCCTAGATATTTCTGAAGTTAGTAATTCCTAGGTTGTTCTAAGAGTTAGATAAGACTTAAAACAATCTAAATATACTAATAGAAAATTCTAGAATACAAATTACAAATTATATTTTTAACACAGATTTATCCTTGCAGTGGGATTCATCTTCAACACTTTGCTTGCGCCGCTTTTTGGCATGCCACCAAATCCTGCAGCAGCCGCTGAAGGTGAAAAGACTTTGACTGCATCGTTGTCGACAATCGAGACATTCTGGCTACAGGGGGAGGGGAAGTTCTTGTGTGGCAATGATCAGCCTTCCATAGCAGATCTTGCACTCTCTTCTGAAGTCTTTCAACTTCAGGTCAGCAGCAGATAGACGGCCCTTGTCCATTCCTGTTTTTCTTCATTGCTTCAGTTTTTTGAACTCGTAATTTCCCTCAACGGCAAATGAATTCAAAACGAGAATGAAAAGGAAAAATAAACTTCAAAACGTCTCAAAGAATAGACTCACACATGTTTGGACCAACTGCCGCATGACGTCGCCTATTCAAACAGCTGTGTAAGCTTCAAAGACCTCTCAACACTAGAGTACGTTATAAAGTTTACATCTGGGGCTCGGTATACTGAACGCAAATATCCCAACACCTAAATGTTTATGGGTAAGTCGAATACTGGGTTACAAACCTTCCATTATACTGCTGCTAGGCTTCATGCTTTACCATACTGTATGCAGAAGTCGGTAGTTATATGAACTCAAGTGGAAACTGATACAATCGCAACTCTTTTTCATTTTCCTTTCTTTTCTTTTTGTAATTTTTCTATTTAGATTAGAACTTAGAACATGATGCTATAAATTTAGCATAGTAATGATCTTCAGGCCACAGTAGAATGGTAGATCTACGTCACTTCCTACACTTTCTTGAAAAGCTTTCCCAAGGAACTGAACTGGGTAGAACACTCTCTCTGCTGCAGCTAATGAAAGATGATGACTACAACCGAATAGTAAGCCCATTCAAGAAAGTTCTGCAGTGGGTTGAGCACGTAAAGAATGCAACTCAACCACATTTTGACGATGTCAATGCAGTTGTAATCGGGACCATTGCAGAATTCAAGAAGCATCCATGAAGAAAAACCGCCACCGGTGGGAATCTTTTTAACGTTATCTGACATCCAGTCTTGGTCAGCTTTGAGTGATACAAGTTCCTCTTTCCGTGTACCTTGGTTGCGAGTTTCTTCTTCCTTGTGTAATGGTGTTAGAAATGTTATGAATAGCTACTATCTATTTCTCATTCATCTCATTTTTACGCTGCTTTGAAGTTTATGTATTCCAGACGGTATTTCCTTCCCTTAAATAAAAGTACCACAAATAAGCACGTACGATGAGATATTTACATAATTGTATAAAGATTACCAAGATATCTAATGGGTAGGCATTATCTCAATCTACACTGATTGTACGTCTATCAAGATACCTGAGAATATAATCGCTCACTTGTCATAAACACTGAGGTGAAACCATATCATACTTAAAGTATTCACATGTTATTGACAGTTCAATGTATATCATAAATTGCATCCGTGGCAATTTAATGTATATCATAAATTGCACCCGTTCAAACATAACATGTATCGTTAATAGACTATGGAGACATTTACATAATTTCTGATTTCTTTGTCGACACTACTGAGAGTAGTCTATTGCGGAAAGCCACAGACAGAGATGTACGAAGGGGCTAGTGGAGATACCATTTTGGGTATAAAAATGATCAAGATATCTAATGAGTAAATGGTAAAAAAAAAAAAGATATCTAATGAGTATGTGTTATCTCAATCTCATTATGTTGATACAATATAGGGAAATTTTAATACATTGACAGTACGTCTATCAAGATACCTTTGAACATAATCGCTCATTTGTCATAAACACTGAGGTGAACCGTATCATAATTAGAGTATTCACGTGCTATTAGCAGTTCAATGCATATCATAAATTGCACCCGTCCAAACATAACATGTATCGTTAATAGGCTATGGAGATTTATAATTAATCCAAGTGATGACTAATGGAATACATGAAAATATTAATAAAGAGTTTCAAGATATCTAAGATTCGCAATGCATTATGGACGTATCATAATTAGAGTATTCACGTGCTATTAGCAGTTCAATGTATATCATAAATTGCATCCGTCCAAACATAACATGTATCGTTAATAGGCTATGGAGATTTATAATTAATCCAAGTGATGACCAATGGAATACATGAAAATATTAATAAAGAGTTTCAAGATATCTAAGATTCGCAATGCATTATGGATTATATTAAGTATACAAATTATCCAACGGTGTTGAAAGGACACATAAATGCAAACTGGATATTAGACACAAAGAGACTCCACCACTAGTGGTTAAATTTGTTGGAAATCGATCCATTTGATTATAATTTTGAGATAGTTTTGATCATTCGATTGAGATGATTTTAGACTCGTTTAAAACTACGTTCCAAGTTGGTGATCGTACTATGTTCAAGTCCTCAAAATTATTTTGGATGAGCGAGTAATCAATGCCGAAACTAGCTCATGTGAACAAAAAAATGTTCATGTGATGTAGCCTACCAACATTTGAGTCTGGGTATGGTGTGATATACCTTATTTATGCAGAGAAGTGTAATCTTTAATCATAATTTCATAGAATAACATTTCAAGTTGGTCATTCTATAATTCGAACGATTTTTTCCTAAGGAAATCATCCCACCTACAGTATTGGGCCGTTCTAATTGAAAATATTGTGTTTTTTTTTTTTTTTGTGTAATATGAAGCAGAGAAGTGTAATCTTTAATCATAACTTCATAGAATAACATTTCAAGTTGGTCATTCTATAATTCGAACGATTTTTTCCTATATAAACAGCGCCTGATAGTGGATTTCCAAATAGAACGTATACCATTGTCTTTCCTCTTTTACTCTCTGAAGTACTATCAGTCCAGAGAGTTCAAGGCATCATTGTCGCAGTGCTGCGTTGATACAGACAAAGTTGCTGTATCTTGAAAGACGATCGTCACACGTCCGTGAGCACCAGTTTCGGGGCAATAACTTCTTAAGGATAAACAGTTCACCCTTATCTTGACTTTATTAATCTATATTGTTCTAGATTGAGCATTGCATCCTGCTTCTACTCTTATTTTTCATTTTGGATTTCGATTTCTATACTAATAAAATTTTCACCATTAGTGGTGTAGATATCTTGTGGAAAGCTTAGAAACAGATGTTCATAGCCCGATCCATTAAGGAATTTAAATTAATATTGTTGGGTAAAACTAATAAAGAAGTAGAATGGCTTTGAAATTTTCGAAAAGATATTCCTTGTTGGCCAAAGTCAACTCTTACAATTACAGTGCATTATGATAGTTATTTAGCTATAATAAAAGCACACAACAAAATGTATGATAGCAAATCTAGAAATCATATGTCGTTGAAAAAGGAGTTGATCTCTAATGTATAATTTTTGTTGATTACGTGAAATTAAAGGGACTAGACTCATACCCGTAATGATCAAATGAATCAATGACAATATATTATATAGAAAATTTTTTAATCCCTTCTTTTATTTATGTCTAATAAATAGCAATATCATTGAAAATGTTTATGATGAGAAGGACTATTTTATACTTCTGTTTGATTATAAGTTCGTTTTGCATTCTCAACATCAACCCATAATATGCAATATAAATTATTAGACAACAAATAACCCAAGTATCAACCAAATTCAACACCACTAATATTGGCTCAAGTGACTACTCATATACATGCAAAGAAAAAAACAAAAAAAAAAAAAAGAGAAAAAGAAAAAAAAAACCTATCCCTTTTGTGTAGATATGATTTGATCAATCTTCAATAAATTTTGGTCTCAAATGATCCAAGTATCAAACAAATTTAACATCATTAATATGGGCCCAAATGGCCCAAAAAAAAAAAAAACTACCAAAAGATCATATATAGTAATTGAAATCTTACTTATCTTCCAACCAAAGGATTATCTAGAGATCAATAGAGTATACTACCTAGAGAGAGTGAGCGAGGGAGTGAAAGA
>LIEC01011984.1:0-79834 GCA_001925005.1 Drosera capensis
AAGAAAGATCTCAAGTATCACTTCTATCCGGAGAATGCCCAATATGAAGCGAAGTTACAACTTCGGAAGTTGAGGCAAGAGGGTACGATTCGGGACTATGTGAAGAGCTTCACGGAGTTGCTCTTCCAAATCACGAACATGTCGGAGGAAGACAAGCTCATCTACTTCATGGATGGACTCCAACCATGGGCGCAACAAGAATTGCAAAGACGTGGAGTGCAATCTCTTGCGGCGGCCATAGCGGCGGCGGAGTCATTCATCGAGTTCAAGAAGGGCGAACCTTCCAAACTCAAGGAGTCGTGGGGATTCCTTGAGAAAGACGATGGAGAACGGAGAGAAAGGAGCAAATCACCCACGAACTCTCCACGCAAAGAGAATTCAAGTAAAGGTGATCGAAGAGGATGGAACGGGAGTGCCTCAAAGGACGCGGGGAAGTCCAAAGAGGTGAAATGCTTTTTGTGCGAGGGTCCTCATCGTGTTCGAGATTGTCCGATGAAGAAGAAGCTCTCGGCCATGATCACGAAGGAAGAAGAGGAACCCGTTCAGGAGGAACCTGCGCAGAAAATGGGTACCTTGAAATTGCTTAACACAATGAAGGCAATCGAGGTAAAGTCTTCATCAAAGGGGTTGGTGTACGTCGATGTGTTGATCGGATCGTACACAACTCGTGCCTTGGTCGATACCGGGGCAACGCATAACTTTGTGTCGTTGGAGGAGGCAAAGAGACTTGGTCTTCGGATCGTCAAAGAGGGAGGAATGCTCAAGGCGCTAAATTCGAAGGACAAACCAATCCATGGAGTCGCGGAAGGTGTACAACTCCGCATTGGAGATTGGAAGGGAACGAGCGACCTTTTCGTTGTTTCAATGGATGATTACCCGCTTGTGCTTGGGGTAGACTTCCTTGATAAGACGAAAGCGTTCCCGATCCCCTTTGCTAGCACCTTGTGTATAGCAAAGGAGGATGGTGCGTGCATGGTCCCGATGGTTCGACGGGAAGCGAGGACACAAGGGAAGGTGCTCTCGACTATGCAACTTATTGAAACACTTGCAACCAAGGGTGGTGGGCAAGGCAAACGAGAGGGGAAACCCAAGAAGCCAAAACCGAGGCAACCTTCTAAACAAGAGCAGCCACGAGGGAAACCGAAGGAGTTGGATCCGAGTTCTATCCAACTCTTGAAGGCTCAAGACGATGCGCCGGTTGAACGCCAAGTGAAGCATGGAGGATTGCTTCAAATGTGCAAGGGTTGCCGGACTCCGAGCAAGAGGAAAACACATGCCAAAGCGAGTCCAAGTACCCGTCATCATGAGCAATGGCGAAGGAAGTCCGAGACGAGACATACGGACAAGAGTTTGAGGCACGAGGGAAATTTGGCACGGGAGACACACTTGCCCGAGGCGAAGGCAAGTGCGGAACGAAGGTTGTCTTTGTACGGAGACAAAGGCAACGTTGGGGTTTGCCGCAAGGGCCGCAACGAGGACGTTTGCGACTTTGGTGGGGGAGAATGTCACGGACCAACGAATTTGGAGTTTGACCCAAATTAAAGCCCGTGACAAATTGATGCGGCCCAAGTACGCGGTCCATCAAAGAAGGTCCAAGTTTATCCAAGGAAGGTACGAACCTAGGGAGGTGATGTTCTAGAAGCCGCAAAAGCTTTATCTTGGGTAGGTTGGTTCCAAAAGTCTACATGTAAATATAGACCATTAGATCGTTTTGATCTCCACCGTTGGTTGTGGAGGAGAAGTTGTATATAAGGAGATGTTTGGCTCATTTGCCAAACCATCCATCCTTGAGTTCAATCTTGTGTAAACCCAAAAAAACCCCGAGAGTAATACATTGTGTTTTTCTCTCAAAGCTTTATCCGAGTTCCCATTTCTCTTACGAGTTCTTACTCAGCTATTTGGTGAGCGAATTAGGCTGAGCTCGAGCGAAGGTGTGAGTAGCTTGAGTGCCGCACGGGTTGTGAGAAATCTAACCCCGTGACACTCTGCTGCCCTTGTATCTTCGTTCTTCCTATCTTTCTCTGTAGTGCTTTCGATGCCTGTCCTCTGAATCTCTGAAGTATCCTCTGCGTTCCTCGTAGGATGCTTCCTTATGATGCTTAGACCTCTTAGTTTCCTTTCCTTACTCAGAGGAGCTTTTCCTCTTTGCTGCAGAAGATTTCGCCCCCTGAGTCTTTGAGGGGGTCCTCTGCTGCTCATCTGCAGGCTTAGACATCTACGGCTCTGGTTCAGATAGTTTCTCCCCCTTTTTGTTAGCATTTAGGGTGAAGGTTAGTGTTTCAAGAGCAGTCCAGACGCCTTTGAGTTCAGAGAAGATATTTCTCTGAACTACCTGTAGTTTGGTTTCAAGGAGACCACATTTGATATCATTGAAGCATATGCTCATCAATCTGCTACTTGGTGGTCTGCATAGCTTCATGAAGCTTTCGTAGTTCAAAAGTTTGTCGCCCCTTGAATTTGTTGTAGTTGGAGGTGTTGATTCTTTGATTGTGAAGATTCACTGATCTGTTTTGCTTCATCTAATCAATGACTTCGACTGTCAGATTCCTTAGTGTATCTCCAAATTGTCAAAAGTGCTTTTTCTGATTTCCTTTTCTGCTCCTAGGTCTACTGCTATTGGCTCTAGAGTTTCGTGGAAAGAAGTTCTAATCCATGTTGCATTCCATAGATTTCTTGATCGAGCTGGCATAGTTTGTACTATGTGGTGTCTTCTGAGGGTAAAGAGGGGATTCTTTCTCCTTGTTGATGAGGTTGAACAGAGAGAATCTGAACTTCATGTTCCTCAAATGCTTTCTTGAGGTCTTTGATTGTAGTTGGGGTCATTTTGGTTGTTGAGATATCACTATACATTGGCTCCAAAACTCCAGAGGGTACGTTTGGTGCTAGTCCAAATGCAGATGGTGGAGTAAATACGATGTGTTGAATATCTCGAGATGGAGTTGTTTGCTATTCCTCAGCTGCAACTAGATTGAAGTCATGTGCATCTTTTGTCTCGACTACAGGGACAGTGAACTCTTCTATATTTGTGGGAGCTTCTATGGATATGACTTCAGCTACAGGTGAGTCTTCTGTGTGCTGTTGACCGGCTTGTCTTTCATCTGCATCATCATCATGTGCCTCTTCTGCTGCAAGAGCAATGATCAGTGGTGCATCGTCATCATGTGCCTCTTTTGCTACAAGAGCAATAATCAGTGGTGTTTCTGCAACAGATTCATTAGTTGATAACTCATCATGACCTTCATCTGTAGTTGGTGGTGCTACTTGTTCCTTAGCTCTTGGTTCTTCTTGGGTGTCAGTTGGAGTGGCATCTCTTTCAGCTATAGACATCTTGTCTGCAATGTTGTCTGCTGTAGGAGTTTCTTCAGCTGGCTTAGCTTCAGTCTTCTCCATTTGTACTCCTTCAGCAGCCACTTGGTCAATGATGTCATCTTTATCATCATTAAGGTTTGGTTGTGGTTGGTCACCTCCATCATCACCGGTTAGTTGATGTTCTCCTAGATCAGGTCGAGAGAGGTATTCATATACCTCCTCGATGGCAGCTTTGACATGTTTTATCAAGATCCTTTTTAGCTCAGACTTAATTTTTGGTGTGTTGATAAACTCAATATGTATAAGGAGGGCATATCTGAGTCTTTTGGACTTCAAGGTGGAATCCTTGTATTCAAGAGCTCCATTGATGAGAAAGTGAGGTTCCTTGGGTCTTGTTGATCTTCTTACTTCCTTCTTTTGAAGTTTAACCGTTTGATTAATCTCCCCTTCTATCATTCCAATTATGTCGCCAATCAATGTCTCGGATTGGTCTGGATTGATTTGGTACAATGTTTTGGGTCCTTGGGGAATTAACTTTGGTCTTGCAGACCTTGTTGTTCTTCTTGATGTGGTTGTCCTTGCAGATGCTGTTGGTGTTGGTCTCTTGATTGGTAGATTGTGTTGTGATACAAACTCCTGAATCAATTTGTCGCTTTAGGACTTCTTCTGTATCTTCGCTTGTTTCCTTTCGGCAAGCAGTTGCGTGTCTCTGACTTTTTGCTGTAGAAGACTTGCTTCGACTTCCTTGACCGTCTGCATTACTGTTTCAATGATCTTCTCAGGAGAAGGCTTTTCCTTAGTTATGGATGTTGTTGTTGTCCATGCGGCAGTTGTAGTGGTTGGTTGGTCATCTGTAATTATTGAAGTTTCCATTCCACTGCTTAAAAATGGAACAATTGCTGTTGTTGTTGTTGGCTCTGCTGCAAGAGGTCTGATAATGAGAGTGGGTGCAGCATAGATAACTAAGGTTGCTTTCGTCTACAAGGTTGACATCTTGGCCTTTATTTCCCTTATTTCATAGTGGGAATAGCCTTCTGCAGCGAGCGTTTGTCTAAACTCAGCTCGAGGACCTTCTCTTATCTCTTGAAAGCTTACTTGGGCTTCCAAGATCAAGTTCTTCAGATTTTCATCTACTTCTGCCTTCAGGAATTGAATTGCCATATTTGCATCATGAAGAGCTGTAATTTCTGGTACTTTGGTGGGATTCTTGAGGAAGATGGCTCAGTTATTTGCCCAGTCTATACTATTAAAGACTGTTCAATGGCTTTCTCAGTCTATATTATTGTAGACTGCGTTTCCTCTTTCTCCATGTTGATTGGTTCTGCAGTAGGCTTGTCGGATTCGGTTTCTTCGTCGGAGGTGTCTACAATGATTTTTCTCCTTGTTACTCTTGGTTTCTTTAATTTTTGTTGAGCTGGCATCTTCTTGATCTGCTTCTTTGCAGACCGCGTCTGTACTGTAGTAGTCTGTACTACTACAGTGGTCTGCTTGTCCTTCCGTCTGGTCTGTACTTCTACAGGCTTCTGTGGTTCTTCTACAGGCTTGATCAAGGTCGAAATATTACGCAAGGTCTTCAAGATTCACGTAGATTGAGATTCCACGTAGACTAGAGGTGTATGAAATAAGCTGCAGATTGTCTGTAATTTGTCCCTTTTTTATGAAGTACAGAACTTCATCATCATATATACTGCTTGTACATTCACATAGATCAGCTATGTCCTTGACCTCTTCTTGCTCGTCGCGAATCGAATTGAAATCAAACACTACACGAATTTGAAGTTCATCCTTTCTTGTCGGACTCCTCTGAGATTCCGAGGATTTATGGCTTTTCTTTGATGAACTTGATGGTGTGTTGGCTATTTTGAAAGTAATTAGAAAGAATTACAGTGTTTTAGAAATCGAATTTTGAAGAATTTTTCAAGAAGTTAGGGTTTCGATTTCGTGCAGTAGAGTGCTCAAGAGTTTAGAGAGAGAGAGTTTGAGCGTTTGTTAGAGAGAGAAAGTGATTAGAGAGAAAAGTGATTTTCTAATTGAAAATCTACAGTTTTTATACTCGTTTGGAAAATATGACCGTTGTTAGTGCTTTTTCTAGCCGTTACGGAGTGATAATCATCATTTGACCTTTATGCGTTATTTTAGGAAAGCAGTTATTTAACGTGCAGTAGAGCAATATTGATTCTAGTCTGCACTCTACTTATTAGCTAAGCAGTAGAGCAATATTGATTCTAGTTTGCAAAAATGCTAGTCTGCTTTCTATACATGGAGTAGAGCAATAAAGCATTTTGACCAGTTTTAATGTTTTAAATCAAGTATACCCAATTTTCCACGAAATTGAATAAACTTGTTTTCATCAAGAGGTTTTGTAATAATGTTTGCAACTTGTTTTTTTGTTGGAATATATTCTAATTTAATATGACCTTTCTCCACATGATCTCTGATAAAATGATATCTGACATCAATGTGCTTGATTCTTGAATGAAAAACTGGATTTTCTGAAATATCCATTGTAGACGTAGTCTGTAAGTTGTAACCTCATCCATAGTATTTGTGCAGCACAGCTTCCAGTAGCAATGTATTCGGGTTCTGCGATAGAGGTAGACATAGTAGTCTGCTTCTTGCTGACCATGATATTAACCTTGCTCCAATGAATTGACATGATCCACTTGTGCTCTTTCTGTGAACTGTACATCCTGCAAAATCTGCATCTGAAAAACCTATTAACGTAAAATCTGATTCCCTAGGATATCATAGACCAAGATTTGGAGTTCCTTTGAGATATCTTAGGATTCTCTTTATTGTAGTGTAATGGGATTCCTTGGGATTAGATTGATATCTTGCACAAACACAAACTACATATTGAATGTCTGTTTTACTTGAAGTAAGGTATAGTAATGATCCTATTATCACTCTATACATTATTTGATTTATTTTCTTTCCAAGTTCATCTTTATCTATTTTAATTGATGTGCTCATAGGACCATCTCGTTCTTGATGTTAGCAGTCCACTATCCCCAGAATTTGTGCCGTTGCTACTTTAACTCAAATCTTCACTTGACTGCTTCAAACCTCTGACCCCACCCATGCAATCATCTCTGCTGCAATCCAATCTGCTGCAACTTCTAGTCTGCACCCAGTCTCTGTTACAACCCTAATCTACATCCCATACTGCAACCCTAGTCTGCACCCAGTCTCTGTTGCAACTCTTGTTTGCACCCAGATCTGACTCAGTTCATGCCTTGCCATGTTGGTGCTCGTTTGCAAGCTCAGTCCTTTATTCTGAAGCCTTCGAATCCTTTTGTTTCTTATCAATGTAATAGTTGTTCATCCAAAATCCTCTATAGTGGTCTGCATCTGGTGGTTTGCACGATGCCTATACATCTGCAACCATCTGCTCACTAGCATCTAACCTAGACTGTAACTACCTACTTGACTTCTAGCCCAAACATACTAACTACATTATAACTAATACATCAATTGGATTTGCACATTCCTATCACAGCACCGGATCCCAGTCTTCTCTGGACCAAAGAGTCTTTGGCGTTTGTACTTATTTTGTTGAGTCTATTGGATCTGGCATCATTGGAATATGAGGTACATCAGTGATGATGCCTTGCATTCTTTCGTCTATTGAATTGAGATGTGCAAGCATCCTTAGCTACCAATGGTTGAACTTGTTAAATGAGCATGTTGGAGGTTTTCAATTGTTGGGACACTTAAGAAACATTGGTGGTGCCATTGTTCTTCACAAAAACAAATTATTAGTAACTTTTTTGCAAATAAGATAATGACCTTTTCTTTCCACAAACTGTTAAGTCTGAAAAGTCAGGCTCTAATACCAATTGTAAAGTTTAAGATTCAATCTAAAGGGGGCTGAATAGGTTGTTTCAATACTTTTACTAACTTTTAATGCGGAATACTAATTCTTTGCAAACCATTATTTTATGCAGACCACTTAGGTAGTCTGTAGATGACAATTGGTAGTCTGCACCAGAGAGTTCAAACTCTTTGAGTTTATCTCATTTAACTGTGATGATTTATTTCTAACAGATCTAAATATCAAGCAATAAAGACAAGTAATAGACATAGTATTTATACTGATTTAGACACTCGTTATCAAATGATAATCGTGAGGTTAGTCCAGTTTTCCCTTGGTGACTAGTGTAGTCAAGTCAAGAAATGAGTATCACTATCTTCTTGTTTGAGCTTACAAGAAAACTCCTTTTTCAAGCTATCTAACTTGTACAAAAGACGAAAGACTCAGATCCTTTATACAGATCCACACTCACGGCTCTGCTACAAGATGTGTCCATTTGTAGACTAGTGACACTCCTTTCACTTTGATCTTCACGAATTAGCTCTCTTGAGTAATATTTGAAATTTTTGATTGCTTTGCACGCTTGCCTTGCAATCACATTCAATAGCTTTACTTCAATGAGTTTCAACGATTTCCTTTTATAGGCTCAGGAAACGAACTCAGCAACAAGGTACTATTTCTGACATGACACTTTGCCATTTGTGTCCCCCATCATCTTGTTTCTGATGCTGGCAGTCCACTAACTCAAGGAATTGTGTTGTTGTTACTTTAACTCAAATCTTCATTTGACTGACTCCAGACCTTTGACCCCACCTCAACAATCGTCTCTCCTGCACTCCAGTCTGCTGCAACCTTTAGTCTACACTCAGCCTCTGTTGTAACTCTGGTCTGCACCCAGATCTGATGCACTTTATGCATTGCTATGTTGGTCCTCATCTGCAGCTCAATCCCAAATTCTGAACCTTTGACGTTATTTTGTTGCTCATCAATGCTTGGGTGTTTAGCAAAAGTTATTTGTAGTAGTCTGCATCTGGTGGCTCATATGATCTCCATCATTTGCATCCATCTGCTCTCCAACATCCAACCTAGACTGCAATTATCTACTTGACTTCTAGCCTAAACATACTAACAACATTGTGACTAATACATCTGAGTTTTATTTTATCAATTTCTATATAATTAGAGGGATTGCACATTCCTATCAGATCCAATCAAGATCGTCTTGTTTGCAACCATAATTCTCCACCAAAATCATGCACAACCCTAAGCAAATTCGTGTTAAGTGTTCTTTCTCTAAAATTAAGCCCAAGTGGTCTTTTTATGCACAAATCGATCGGGGATTTCATAGACACGCGCCTGGGTGCAAGATATAGAAGCATAAGGGTGTTTAGCAGAGTTTTTCGAATGCAAACAAGTAGCGGCACCTGGGCGTAGAAGAATAAAGAGTCCGGGCACTTTTAACTTTGTGTCCCATGCTAAAAAATGCTTTGTTCCTCCATCCTTCGACCTCTTATGCTCCTAACTTGATCATTATTCCTTGATACGTCTTTGCTCTTCCATTTACTGCCCGTCTTACCTATAAAAATATCAACACGCATCAAATCTCACTCATGTACAAAATCAGACTTATCACAAGATTTTCATGCAAAGGCGCCTAAATATATAGCAAAAGTAGGATCAAAGGATGAATGATACGAGCCAAACAAGAGCATGGAAGGTGGACAAACTAGCCATTGGGGGATGGACAATTCAAACTTAATCGGTCCCAAGCCAGGCCGGTCCTTGAGCCGGTCGAGTCCGAACCCAAGCCTTAAATGGTCTGGTCCTGGTCCGATCTCATGGTTCACTATCCCTGAGCCGGACCCTGACAGGGAGGGTGCAATCTGGTTCTGACCTGGCCCACCACGTCACCACACAGAATGGGGCGGTTCAAAGCCCATCAAGGCCAGTCCGGCCCGTTGCCTATCTCTACCGAAGATATTTACAAAGATGATTGCTGAAACAATCCGATCTCGTCAATTCAATGTTCAATCGATTATCCGATCTAATCGATTATGGTTTGTAAAATCACTCTCTTACTTTTCGTGTTTAATCGAACCTAACTCTAATACCACTTGTTAAAGTTCAATATGCTCAATGATCAAATAATAAAGTAAGAAGATACACAAATTTACTTGGAAAAACTCTCTAAGGGAAAAAAAACACACGATCATCGACGAAATTTATTATTGAAAAGAGATTATACAAGAGTAAAATTTGAGTGCAATAAATGTACCACCATGTGCTGACGAGCCCTTACACCTGCTTTTTGACTCTCCAATGAGCACAAGTATAGATTTAACTTATGTTATCGAGCCCATGCACTGCTTCTTGGCTCTTTAATAAGCAAGGGTCTAGGTCTAGCTAGTGCTATTCTATTTTTCTACATTTGCATGTTGTAATTCCCTATGTTTTCAAATAAAGACCCTTGATCTATAAATTGTATGAACTTGCTTACTTGTAGGGCATCTAGTAAATGAAATGAGCAACTTTCTACTCATCTCAATTCATCTTCTCTACTCTTAATTCAGTTCTATGCTTTATTTTATCTTCTTCTTTTCTTAATTTCTATCACACTAATTGTTTCTCCTACATCATTTGGTACAAGAGCTAAAACCTCCTATAGTACCCTTTTTTGTGTTTGTTAATAAAGAAAAGCAAAGTAACGAAACACGATTAAGATTTTCATTAAACACTTTCTGTGTGTCCATCACATACCGAACATCTCTGTCCACCACCACAAAAGTACCAAAAGAGAGAAATCAAATTTCAAGACGAAGCAAGTTACGAGTGATTCTTCCATTGATATCCTTTGGAGCTTGTCACTGTGAGATCTTCATTGCATTAGAAGATTGTCTCTAAAAGATCACCATCGTCATCGCCAGAAGATCGTCACCATCGCCAGAAAATCATCAATATGCCAGAAGATAATCACTGTTGCCAAAATTTTATCGTTGTTACCAAAAGATCATCGCCACTCTCTAAGGAGGAGAAAATAGTTACTGGAGCTTGAGCTTGTTACTAAGACAAGAAGTTGTTTGTCCTTGAGAAGAAGTGTGGTAAGAAAGGGTTGACAGAGTAAGGCTTGTTCAATCTAGAGAGAACTCAATGGACACTTTGACCGGGATAAAACCATTGCACTTGTTGAAGATAGGTTTTATTGGCTCTCTATGAAACGAGATGATGTAAGAATTATACTTGGTGTCCAACATGCCAACTAGAAATCTACAAGGAGTAACACAGTGCTTTACACTTGTTTTCCTATCCTACATGAACTTTGGAGAGATATGAGCATGGACTTTGTGCTTGGATTGCCAAGGACCAATCGGCGATGTCATTCCATTTTTATCATCATAGATTCTCTAAGATGGCTTCTTTCATTCATTACGGGAAGATTAGCAACTCTACCCAAGTTGCTACACTTTATTTTCGAGAAATTGTGAGACTGCATGAGTTATCCAATTCCATTATGTCTGATAGAGATGTCCGTTTCTTTTGTTATTTTTGGAAGATGCTTTCGAAGGTACGCAGGACTAAGTTGAATATTTATTCTCCTTTTCATCCACAGACGGATGGTCAGATCAAGATTGTTAACAGAAGTCTAGGAAATCTTTTTAGAAGCATTACTGAGGAAAAATACAATATTTGGGACTTGGTTATGTCTATTGCAGAGTTTGTCTATAAGAATTCGATTGTTTTTCAACTCGTAAGAGTCCTTTGGAAGTTACTCATGAGTATTCTTCTCATACAGCCATTAACCTTATTCCCCTTCCCCCTAATATTCATGTTTCTGAGCTGTAGAATCATTTGCACAATGTCTTCATGATTTCTAGACTGCAAGTATCCTTATTCTCAACCTAAATAAGTAACCATGAATATGTCTTATCTAAAGTTTTGATCATCAATTTTTATATAATTAGAAGGATTACACATTCCTAAAAGAAACAATCAATGGTTGCCTTAACTACCTGTGAGGTTGAATATATCACTGCAACAACTTGTGCTTGTCAAGTTATGTGGCTTAGAAATTTGATGGAGGAGATGAATGTTCAACAAGAGGGGTCTACATTTTTGCTAATTGACAACAAGTCTGTTGTAGAGGTTGCTAAGAATCCAGTGGCACATTGAGTCTATTGAAACCCTGTTTCATTTTCTATGAGATCAGGTGAAGAAAAGGAGAGTGAAACCCATCTACTGTGGCACAAAAGAACAAGTTATAGAAAATTTCATAAAGCAATTGAAGACAACTGCATTTGAGAAGCTCAAAACTTTGCTCGGAATAACGAAATGTATTTGAGAGGGAGTGTTGAACACAAACACATTTCGAATAAATTAATGAAGGATAGATTTTGTCTCATAAAATGATAAAAATCAGTTTCGAATCAATGACAAATGGTGAGATAGCAATTAATGTAAATCATGAATCTGATGTGTAACGTGTGTGATTTGTGATCCTATATAAGGAGAAGATTCGGAGTTAGGAAAAACCAAGCTCTTCTCTTTTAATTCAAGAGCAATAAAGAGAAAAAGATAAGCAAAAGCCTTAGAGTAATAAGAAGTTATCTAATACAATTTTTATTGTATTTTTCTTGAGCACTTCTAAACTACCAAGATACCACAACATCAATACCAACACCCAAATTCTCCAAATTTTAATTCAAAATATCCAACCTGGTCACAATTGAGAAACACACATTGTGTAAAACTTCGATCCCGATATAAACACTCCCCAAATTTATATTCTCTCCAACCTACAAAACTTATAATGATTCGATCCGAATCATTTTTTATGTGTGTATTAAATTTAAAGTATTTTGATTAATATATTGTGTTTTTTGATAATATGGTGGGTTTGATGTGAAATGATAAAAGAGAATGAGGGAGAAGATAATGAAATGTAATGAACTATTGTGATTATTTTAATATAGACTTAATTCATAATAAGAAAATAAAGTAAGTGTTTAAAATTTATGAAACAATCCAAAATATTAAGAGTTATAAGAATTATAGGATTGGGGAGTACAAATAATCACTATTGAAATCTATTAATTGAAAAAATAACAATTTAAAAACTTCAAAATCGCATGATTCTATATCCAAGAGCTAATTGACGGCCATGAATTTAACGATCTTGACGTGTAAGAAATTCCTCCTAAGTACTCCTCTTATTTTATTTTTTAAAATGAAATTGACTATGTTGTTATCTTCCCCCTTCAACTTCTCTATAAATGCATTTGATGTTGTAATGCTTAGTATCAAACCAATAAGAGCTCAACTATCCCTTTGCTTGATAATCAACTAAAACCAGAACCAGTTCTCTATATCATGTCTACTTCCGAGAAAATAGAGCCAACCCCGCCGCCTATTACACTGCCACCACCTCCACCGCCGTCGCTGGCAAACTGCCTTGGCGGTGATGTTGTCCTAAGGTTCTTGTTGCTAGCAACGTCCATAATAGCGGTGGTGGTCATGGCAACGAGCAAGCAAACAGTGGTGATATCGCGTGGGATTGTTCCTTTCCCAGTGTATGCTTCTGCCAAATTCACAGACTCTCCTGCCTTCATGTAAGTCATTTCTAGGCACTTCGACCCTCGTCAAATCATGGTTTTAGCTAGAGCTGGATTCTTTGTTATACCGTTATACCAATATATATATATATATTGACACAAAACATATAAGATGTGTTGTAGGCGCTTCAACAAAGGTAATATAGATGTTTGAAACCGAATCCTATGTGTTCATCATATAGTAAGGATGAAAACAAGTTCATGTATATGTCGTTGCATCGGATTCTAATGAACTTGACCACGGCTGTTGCTTTTAATTTTTCTATTTGGTCCTCTACTCCACCAAATGAGTATTCAGCTAATAATACTTAGAATCAAAAGTACTTGGTTATTACATCATCACGTATATAATAAGATAGGTGACATGTCATAATCTCCTTGTTTCATTAGTACGAGGCACCTCATGTGACAATTACGTCCAAAAGGGATAATCATAGAAAATCAGACATCCCATAACCTCTATGTTCAAATATGAGCTTATACTTTATTAATATGAAATAAATTAAAGATAATGCTCATTTTCTTTCTTCCAATGAAAGTCAATGTCTATCCACTTATCTAGCGCACACAAAATATTACTGCTCATTTCGTCCCAGGATTATTACTAATATATGATACACTTTTACTATTCAGCACACAGTTGGTCAAAGTGCTTGAAATTTTATATACTTTAGATTTTACATTTGATAAAGATGCACAGCATTTAGTTAGATTATACACTTTTTTTTACCTGAAAGATGCACATATACTGTGATGATCAAGGATTGTCATTCGTTTTGCAGATACTTCATAGTAGGACTCTCGGTAGCAGGGTTTTATGCCATTCTCACCATTCTTGCGTCGTCATGCCTTGTTTTCCGACGCATTATCCCAGCCAATGTGTTCCTGAGTTTGGCTGCATTTGACGCGGTAAGCTCTTCTTTATCATATGCAACATATAAGTTTCATGCAATATCAAGTAAATCAGAATAAAACATGTAGAGGTTGATCAATTCGCATTTCTAAAATTCCTCGCTGATAGACTAGCTGGTTTTTCTTATAGCTGAAATCATATTTGTATGACTCTGTGCATGTATGCCACAGATAATATTGGGAGTAGTAGCATCCGCAATGGGAACAGCAGGCGGAGTGGCATACATAGGATGGAAGGGAAACAATCACATCGGATGGGTTCCTGTGTGCTACATCTATAGCAAATTCTGCAGATACATCGCGGTTTCCCTTTCCATGGCGCTCTTCGCCTCTGTCATCCTCGTGATACTGATCATCCTCAACACCAGCTCCCTCTACCTAAGGGCGCCAAAGTTTTAGATGTTCATAGTGATGATGTTGTGTGCGATTCTTGAACTTGCTCTGTTTGGCTCCCTTTGTTTTTTCGAACTCCTCATGTGGTCTTTGTCTGGAGTACTATCTGCTAGTTTCGGTTTTTTGGTCTTATTGTCCAATAAAGCTTGTCCTGTAACCTTAGTCATATATTTGTTATCATGTGTACATGCTGTTTCATGGAGCTAAAATTTTTTTTCTTCATCCATATGAGTTTAATCTGTGCAATCAGCAGTTCACATAGTCCATAGTTATCGGATTTTCTAATTCACTGTCATATCTAGAACTACATAAGGAGACAATCTACAGGTTTGTTCCATAGGACATTTAGACTCGACCCAGCTTGGCCATGAATTATACCAGCATGCTAAAAATCTTCATTTGTCATAAGCAACTAGTCCCACACTCATGGTTCCGAATCAAACAATCATTCAGCTATCATCAACATGAACCAAACTTCAGATGCCTCAGCTAAGATTTGGTAAAAATTCATAAAAATAAGGAAACAGGTTCGGCGATGGAAAAGTGTTATAAAGCCAAAACCTTAAAAAATGTTATAGTTGTTGTAATAGAATCTAGAATGCAATGTCATAATTAGCTTGTTGATGTACGAACACTCCAGGAAGAAGTAGTACAAAGATTGGCATCTTTCATCAACTATTTTACAATAAACATTGTGGGTGGGATTGTGACTGGAGGAGTATATCCCTCGTCAACCACGACCATCGCACTCTTGATTTCCTAACATTAATATATATGTAATATATAATTGTTTGAAAATATTATATATTGTATATATAACAAATAATTTTTAAATTAGATTTCGCTATTTACCATCATAAAATTCTTGAGTTCATGGACATTGATCTTGTTTGTTTCAGTAGCTTGTCATGTGGGTTGAGGAAATCCCTCGTGTACAGTCTTTTAAAATGAAATCCTTTCTTTGATCAAACGAATAACCCGCAAACTAAACAATCTTTAGTTGACGGATTCACTATCACAAAGTAGCTCCGCACTCAACAGATTTTGATTCATTGACCTCTCTTTTTGGAAGAGTTGATTGAGCGACTTATCATGTAATGTGGAGATGGTCTATCTTCACAGAACATCTGAAAGACCACGCTTTGTTAGATTAGGTAAACGATTCTTGATATTCTCAGTGACATGCATTCTATAAAACATAAGCTGGAAATATACTGTTAAATTGGATCTGCTTCGTATCAAATCTGCATATGCTTAAGCTGTGCAAAGTACCAGGAATTGACAAGCAGCTCTATCCACTGAAGCGCAGTGTCTTTACCGATGAGACAGGGTTTTTTGGCTTGGATTGCAATCTGGAGTAGGATCCCTCTAAATGTTCAGAGGATGAGCAGTAAGCATCAAGGGAACCTTGATTTAGCACATTGTCAATCTTGAGTTTACTAAAATATGACTCATAAATTAACAGCTTAGCATTACTTTCAGATTATGGTTTGCTCTCCGAGTTCCTGACCCGCCATACCTTCCCTAAGAACTCTCTCAAAGAACTCTTCCAATGTGTCTTTCCCATAGCTCGGCGTTTTCTCAGCGCTGTATTCTCCTGTTTCAGGATCCAACACCAACATGCTCTCGGCAGCATAATACCGTCCTATTTTCCCGAACTCAGCAGCATCTTCCAACGAAGGAAACACCTTCACCAAGATATCAAGGATCCCGATAACGAAATCCATTATCCCAATCGGAACCTTCAAAAACTTAGGTTCTTTCCCCAATAATCTAAACAACATCTCCCCTTGCTCCAACGGTGTCAACGCCTTTCCCGGCCCTCCAATAGGCAACACCTTATTCACCTTATCCTCCCTCAACACACAATCAGCGATAAACGAAGCCAAATCCTGCTCGCTGATCGGCTTACAAGCGCACAACTTCCCATCTCCAAACATCACATAAGGCTTCCCACTTTGCACCAGCTCAACCTGCCCACCTAAGCTCTTGAAAAACGCGGTCGGCCTAACGATACTATAACTAAACCCCTCATCCTCCTCCGCTTCCATCATCAACTCGGCCTCGAATTTCAACTTAGCACGTTGAAACTCGAGCAACGGCTTCTGCACACAGATCGCGGATAACAATACGAAATGAGACGCCCCGTGCTTCCTACCAGCAACAAGAATGTTCCTAGTCGCCTCATAATCGATCCTCCACGAGTCCTTTATCCCGCCATTGCGACTAGCTAGGCAAGAAACCACAACATCAATACAAACACCCAAATTCTCCAAACTTTTATCCAAAGTATCCAACTGGGTCACATCAGAGAAACACACATTGGCTCCTGATAACTGACTCAAGGTCTCATCTTTCCCATATTTACCTTTTGTCCCACTTCTCTCCCTAGCAACAGCAATCACATTGAACCCTCTCTTCACCAATTCATACACCACAAATTTCCCAATATACCCAGTTGATCCCACAACCAATACATTGATCTCATTAGGGTTTTTGCTCCTAAAAGACCCTTTCTTGGCCTCAACGGTTTCAGAAACTGAAGCACTTAGAACCCCAAATTTATATGATCTTGAGAGGTTTAGATTGAACGGTGCTGAATGGAGAAATGGGTTAAACTGGATTCTTTGTGAAATGAAGTGGGAGGTGAGAGTGCTTATGAAATTTGTGTGAATAGGTGAGATTTGAGTGAACCCAATTGGATATGTTGAACAAATTGCCATTGAAGGGAGACGGGAGACCGAGAGGGTGAAGAGGAGAACTGTGAGGTTAGTGGAGGAATGGGGTATTTAATCAGTTTTTGGAGCCATGAATGCGGGTGGACACGAGAGGATTGGATTTTGGTCTATTTGTGAAACTATGCTCCTTTGAGATAGAAGGGATAGTTTTGGTATGAATGAAATATAATATTTTTGTAAAAATAAAAATCAGAATAAAATAAATTGCTTTATTTTATTGAAATTTTTTGTTTGGTATAGTCGAAAAAGAATATTTTATTTATGAATAAAATCAAAAATAAATTTTAAGTGCATTTAATTTAAGAAAAAAATTAGTAGAATATTATTTGAATAATTTAAACTTAAGAAAAAGAAAAAACTCGTAACATCAAGAGTAAAAAATTATGTTTAGCGTGAATATGAAAAAAGAAATACAATTTTGATCAAATAAAAATACAAATTAAGAAGAGAAGAAGTATTCTTTTTTTTATGGTGTAAAGATTTTCAAAAAAGAGCCATCCCCTTTTCTGTTTCGAAGGTGAAGGGCAGAAATCAAAAACAATTTTGATTGGAATGAAAATCGATTCACAATAGTCTATTCTGAATAAATGAGACAATCAAACATTAAAATCTCTATTACATATATGTTCCATGATTGCAACATAACAAACGGGACCTATGTGTATAATGTCACACCCCAATCTCAAAGAAGTATGAACGACACATGAATTATAATATTATATTTTATAGTTCACGTCCGTCTTTATCACAACTCTTAAATAGAATAAAAATCTATAAAATAAAATTATAATTGCCTTCAACTTATACCACATTACTCTAAAGATGTCCTACAATATCTAATGAACTTAAATGACAATCCAAATATATATATATATGCGATGAAAGTCCTATGAGATCCGCTCAAGGCATCTTTAATGTCCAAGCCAATCTTGTGAACATGTCGTGAGAATAACAGAACATAAAAATCTATCAGCTATGAAGTTAAACGATAAATCTAACATAATGGATAACAAATGACAAAAAAAAAAAAAAACAAAAAGAAGAGAATAGTTATAATTTAAAAATGATAAAGGGTAGTTGGTTCCCAATACAATGAAAGGTCAAACAAGGAAAATTTATAAAATAAAATTATAAAGATATCCTATAATATCCAATGAACTTAAATGACAATCCAAAAAAAAGTATGCGGTGAAAGTCCTATGAGATCCGCTCAAGGCATCTTTAATGTCCAAGCTAATCTTGTGAACATGTTGTGAGAATAACATAGCATAAAAAATTGTCAGCTGTGAAGTTAAGCGATAAATCTAACATAGTGGGTAACAAATGACATACATATAAAAAAAAGGAATAGTTATAATTTAAAAATGATAAAGGGTAATTGTTTCCCAATACAATGAAAAGTCAAACAAGGAAAATTTAACAAATCAATAAGAACAATCAACTCGAGTAAGAGGCGCAACAACGTATACTCCCAAGAACCGCAATAAAAAAAAAGTCAATACCTGTCTCAAAAGACACATACACGAAACATGTAGGAATGTCAGCTCTAAAACCTACACTCAATCAAACGGAATGTAAAAATAATATCCATGTACATCTAAAACAACTCAAACGATATGAATATCCGTGATCAATCATACAATTACACTCGATAATAGATCCAACTTGTGAAATCCTATAAGCTGATCCCAGGTGGCAAATATCACATGTTGAGATATTATAGAGTCAAACCCCCAACAGCTCTATTCACTAGGAGGCTACAGTAATCTTTGGACTTAGCCCATCTATAACCTCTTGAGCTGTTTCCGACTAGAAAATAAGAAACTGTCTCAAGACAAATAAGGATAAAAATGATGTGGGATCAAAACACATTAGATCAACAAATATCAGAAAGCATCAATTATCACAGAAAAACTCATAAAAACATGGAACATCATAACATAGAAAACAGTAAAACAAACAACGTTGCTTTCAACTTAATCAATCAAGTACGATTTATACCTGTCGTAGCATAAAGAAGGGTCCTTAAACGGGTTTTCAAAGAAAGGACAAGTGTACTAGATTCTCACTTGTAGATTTGTTAAAGCTTAGTCAAACTCACGAAAAACGGATTTACGATCACCCTGAATCAACATTATCAAAACAAAAATCACTAAAACACCTTTATAAATGATAAGGACAGCTGACACCATCTCAATAAATTGACTATAACTTTATAACCAAAACTCCAAATTAGATACCGTGAAATTTATTACAAATTAGACTTCAAGAGACTTTTGTACCGTAAGATTCATAATGTAATTCATTCTGTAAAATTTATGACAAATCGTCAAATTCACATCTTCAGCATTACATATACAATTAGCTTGTTACTAATGAGGTCATAACTTTTAGCACAAAACTCCAAATTTGATTTCGTAAATTTTGTTAGAAATTAGACTCAATTATCTTTCTAGACTAAAAATGTATGGCTTATTATGTAATTAATTATGTATAATAACTTAATACTTAAATATAGAGAACTCTGTACCTAAGACAGTTTGATCCTTTGATGATTCTTGGCCTATAACTTCTTATACACACATCTAATTGACGAACGATAAATTTTTCCATAACCTAAACATCCTAAGCTTAGATATAAGTGAATTTTAGACCTACAATCGAGCTCAATATTTCTGATATCATCAATAATGCATCAAATAATGTTTTTCCCCAAATTACAACACATATCATCATCAATTCTACCCCAATCAGAATTGTAACTTTTTCTAATAACCCTAATATCAGAAATCTAACTTAGAGAAGTCGGGTACATACCAATATGAGAGACCGAATGAGATAGTCCGCCTAGAACGAGATGAATTGATTGATGTATGATTAGCATATGATTTGCTTCTCCTCCTTCTTTTCTTCTCTTGGCGGCGTGGGTTAGTGTGATGATTAACTAACGTAGTCATTTTTTGAATTTAGGGTTAGAAGATTTTAAGTAGGTATTTATATTGAAAAGGATCAAATCATCACAACTAATTAGATAAGAATAATTTTTTTACTTTAATTCATAATTTTTGTTTCTAATTTTTAGGCTAATATTATCATATCAAAACTAATAGGAATGTGTAATCTCTCCAATTATATAAAAATCGATGTAATAAATCTGAGATGTATTAATCATAATGTAGTAAGGTTGTTTATGTTAGAAGTCAAGTAGGTAGTGCAGTCTAGGTTGGATGCTGGAGACAGACGGCTGCAGATGATGAAGATCAGTTGAGCCATCAGGTACAGACTACTATAAAAGACTTTGTATAAACAACTAAGACATTAATGAACAACAAAAGTACATCAAAGTCTGATCTAGGAACAGAGCTTGCAGAAGAGGACCAACACAAAATGCATCAATGTGCAACAGATCTGTGTGCAGACGAGGTTGTAGCAGGGACTGATGTAGACGAGGTCTCACAGTACAGTATGCAGACTAAGATACAGCAGAGATGGTTACTGATGATGGGGTCAAAGGTTTGGAGTCAGTCAAAGGAATATTTGGGTTAAAGCAGCAACAACACAAATTCTGGAGATAATGGACTGCCAGCATCAGAAACAAGATTGTGGGAAACACGAGTGGCCAAGTTTCATGTCAAAAACAGTACAATGTTGCTAGGTTTGTTTCCTGAGCCTATAAAAGGAAACCGATGAAGGTTTTTGATTAAGGTTGTTGAATAAGAATTGAAAGGCAAGTATGAAAATCAATCAACGTTCAAAGATTACTAAAGAGAGCTGAAATGTGAAACACAGTAAAGAAGGGTTCACTAATCTGCAGAAGAACACAATTTGCAGCAAAGTTCAGATTGTGAATTTGTGCAAAGATCGTGTGTCTTCATCTTTTGTACAAGTCGTTTAACTTGTAAAAAGAAATTGTCTTATAAACTATAAATAAGAAGATAGTGGTACTGTTAGCTGCAGTAGACCTTAAAACTATAAATTCCAAGAATTGGAGTCTCTACAGTAGATCTTAAAACTGTTAGCTGCAGAGTACCCAAGTAGTCTCCATAGAACAGTGATATGCAAAGTTATAATCCGCTACATAACATTGTTAAAACTCAAATTAACCTGTTCATCCCTTTCTAGGTTATATCTTGGACCTTATAAAAACTTTATCAAAAATATCTAATTTGAAAAAACAATCATGAATATATTTATCCAAATATAATCCTATTTTTTTATAGACATAAAAACGATGATAAATATTGATCCAAAGATAAAGACTCATAGACAAAAAATAAAATAAAATTTAGGGTCGGGATCTCACATGTAATCTAGAGACTGATTGGTGATAGGAATTTGTAATCCCTCCAATTGTATATGAATTGATGAATCAAACTTATTAGTATTAGCCGTGATGTTGTTAGTGTGCTTATGCTAAAAATCAAATAGCTAGTTGCAGTGTAGGGCGGATACTGGAGAGCAGATGGCTACAGATCATGTCAGCCACCAGATACAAACTACTACAAAAGATTTTAGCTAAATAGCTAAGGCATGTATGGGCAACAAAAAACATGCAAATGCTTCAGGATCTAAGATTGGACTTACAGACGAGGACCAACACAGCAATGCATGAAGTGCATCAGATCTGGGTACAAACTAAGGTTGCAGTAGAGAACTGGGTACAGACTAGGTCTCACAATACTGGGTGCAGACTAAGATTGCAGTAGACTGAAATACAGCAAAATGGTTGTTGGGGTTTGGGTTAAAGGTCTGAGGTTGATCAAACGAAAATTTGAGGTGCAGAATGTGACAGTACGAGAATCTAAAGTAGGTGAGCTGTCAACATCAATTGGGGCACACATGTGACAAGATGTCAGATCAGATACTGTGCAAAATCACGGATTCATTCCCTAAGCCTATAAAAAGGGGATCGTTGAAGCTCAAAGAATAAGACTGTTGAGGAGAGTGATTGAAAAAAAAGCGTGCAAAAACAATCAAAAATTGAAAAGATTACTCAAGTGAGCTAAATCGAGAAGAACACGGAAGAGAGTTCACTAGTCTACAGTGAACAACAAAACTTGCAGCCGAGCTCAGCTGATTGGATCTGTGCAAAGATGTAGGTTCTTCATCTTTTGTACAAGTTAGCTAACTTGTAAAAAGAGGTTATCTTGTAAGCCACAAATAAGAAGATACTGAACTCACATCTTGCCTTGACTAAACTGGTCACCAAGGAAAGAGTGGATTAAGCTCTCGTTTATCAATTGATAACAAGTATCTGAACCAGTATAAATATTATGTTCTTTACTTATTACTTGATATACTTAAAACTGTTAGAAACTGATCATCATAGGAAAACCGAGACAAACTTATAAAATTTGAAGTCTTTACTGCAGACTATTGAGTCTCTGCTGCAGACTATCCAAGTAGTCTGTATAGAACAGTTAACTTCAAAAAAGTTAAATCCGCTGCATAAATTTAAATATTTTTGAATCAACCTATTCACCCCCTTAGGTTGAATCTTGAGCTAACAATTGGTATTACTGTTCAAAATTGTGAAATCAAAACAAATAATAGAAATAAAAAATAGATGAGGGAAATTCAAATTATTTCACTTTTATCAAATGATTTTGTGTAAGAGAATCTTGAATAATGAAAAACAGGAAATAGAAACCAAAATATTTTTTTTCTACTTCTTGTTCATTCACAAGAAATAAAAAACGGAAAAAAGAAATGATACCACATAGTTTTGTTTCATCATTCAATAAAAAGAAAAAAAATGGAATTGATACTAAACAAACCCTAAATTACTCATTCATCTCAGGCAATTACGTAGTGTTTACTGGTTGTTTTACATTGGTGCCCTTGTGTTTGTAGAAAAGAAATTATGAGGGGAAAGAGTTAAAAAAAAATACAATGATTGAGAAAATAATATTATATAAAATAGGGAAATTTTGGATATCTAGATATTCAGAACTTATAATTGAATAACTATAGGAAGCTAAGTAAGGAAGTAGAGAACAACTATAAATGAGACTCCTATCAGGAGCGTCACTTATAGGTGTTGACCAACATTCCGTAAATCGAGATGAACGAAATAAGAATGTGCTTCTGACCAGCAATGAACATAACGACCATAGGGAGCAATCACCCAATTGTAAGGAGGGACGGCGTTGGGAAGAGACACTCTTCACAAGTCCGAATCGACTGAGAAGAGGACAGGGTTTTCGGAGGAGTAATTTATCCCAGAGAAAAACTTAGTGAGTGAGGCCTATTCCTCCCTTTAGAGGGGGGGGGGGGGATATGCCGAATGAGGGAACAACACACGTGTGCGCGAACGCATTTATAAGAGCGCGTACGGACACATGCGCGTTTATAAGAACACGCTTACACACACATAGACATATATACACGCACATACGCGCATGACAAAACTCCGTCAGACGCGTTGTTCTACTATTGAAAACTTCAAGGAAGACTATCACCTTAGTGGTAGGCTTTGGGATCCGATTCACGAAGATTTTCATCGAGTCATCGCACGCACTAATGTGGATATCGGCACCTTAATTAAAAAAATATCATAATTAATATGGGATATTTATATTTAATAATGTATTATGATTTTTATCTGATGGAAGGAGTTTTTTATAATATGAAAGGTGTAACAATCTGACTAGTCCAAATAATAATTTGTAACGTATAATTTAACGTGTGTGACGTTTTTTTAAAAAAAATTTGTTGTAATAAAACGAGGCTAGCTTCCATGGTGCAACTTCCCTTCAACATACTACATTTTACCAATGTTGTAAATTACTATCGATATAGAGTTCTTATAACCATGTGATTATGACATTTTCGTTAAGCATAAGCAATCCGTTTCAAAGACCTCAAATGGGTTACTTATATGCCCAAAAGTCAGATTAAGAGAACAATCAACAAATCATGGAGCAATTGGATTTGGAGGAGCAGTGCATCATCAACACCTCTCTGCCCTACGATCTCTCCCTCAAAATCGCATCTTCTCTTCAGGTCTCTAATTCCTTATTCTCTTTACATCTCATCTATCATCAAACTATCATAAAACCATTTTGAGTCAATCAGTATATGAAAAAAGAGAACAAATTTTGATTCGTATGTCAAATTTTTCTGACAATAAACGCTCCAATATTTCCCCCTTTGAGTCAATCAGTATATGAAAAAAGAGAACAAATTTGCCAATTTTGTTACAAAGTTGCAATTTTTGCTCATTTTATTGATTGAAGGTGAGAGATGTGTGTGCCTTGGGATGCTGCTCAAGGTTTTGGAAGGAACTTTGCGGGTCGGATCCTATATGGGTTTCTCTGTACAGGCAGCGTTGGCCATTGCTGGACGCATCATCTGATAATTTCACAGTTCCTGATGGTGCCAAAACCAGTGATTCAGATACCCTTTTGATGGTATGGTTGAACCCTTATATGGTTGTTGATGTGCTAGTGTTTTGGGACTTTTTGATTTGGGTGTAACTCTCCATGTTATTTGATGATCAAAATCTGTAGAACTTGAAGTCATATGGTGTTTCTGACTAATTTTTGGTATTTGAAGTCATATGATGCGAGGTTTTCTATCATCTGAGCCTTTTGTGTTTCAATGAGATGTAAATAGGTGTGTACATATGCGTGACTTTCGGTAGCGCCCGTAGATCCATTATTTCGATGCCAGGTGGGTGATTTGTTCATAACATCAAGCGTTGAAGTTGAGGTAGATGGTGTAGGCTATATGAATCATCTTGAGATGTAGTGCTGATTTTATTGAAGATTGCTTTTTAATCTATTTGACTTGGTTTTTAGTTATTCCATTGAGTTTATGCTGTGTTCCGATTTTCAATGGCTTCAGTAAGACCTAAATGGTTATATGTGTATAGTTTGGTAGCCCGCAGCCTGTTATTCAGGGTAAATTTATCTTTATCATCTTGGCTTGTTGCACCAGTGGGTCGGTCACATGAATCATTTTTTCTCCAAAGTGAATTCTTATCATTGCATTTCAAGAATTCTTCTGGTTTGTTACTGTTATCAACCATGTTTTATCCTATTCACACATAATCTATTTAGTGTGGATTTGGAATTTCAGTTCCTTCAGGAATTCAGGGAGTCCCTAAACAAGGATGTTCAACATGCAATTAGTATGCAAGATGCGACTCTTTTTCTTTCTGTGCAAACCAAAACTCTTGGACATTTTTCTCAACACTTCCTTCTATTGCAACCTGTAGAATGTGTATATGATATGGCTTTTCTATTTATATTATTGTTTCTTATCCCATTCATATTGTTGAAAGCTCTGTCTATGACTCTACAGTCTACAAAGGGTGACATATTGTGTTGTTCGGGGATATTCCTCATATATTTCTATCTCGAAGCATGGGCGTGGGGCTACCACCATAAACCATCTTCCTTTGACATAAGAGTACTTGTAGTGAACTAATCTACTAGATCATCGTCTGAAATTGGTGATGTTTTTTTCGCCTGAATTAGCAAGACATTATAATTTATATTGGATCATCGTAATTTGTAGGATTGGAGAAGCCTGTACATCTGGTGGCACAATCAGATGGAATCCAGAATTTCCTTTGTCATCAAGTCTGTGGAGCAAAGCTCGTTGAACAATTCGCTCGAGGTAGGAAACTATCTGAGAGCAATCAATGAGCTTTGTGCGATGCAGATTGGTTTTGGAGATGTGGAGCTGTTTCTATTCAGACCCGAGCTACATGTTTTCTTGAACCTGATTGGTTTGCAGTACTGTGAAAATCAGCTTGGAATTCCTGTAAGTAACTTGCACAAGTTTTACTGATCTTGATTCGTGAAGTATAGTGGTTCTAATCTCTTGAAGCTCATCATCTTTGTACTCTTAATGTGCAAATCATGTTTTTGGCAACCACGGGCACAATGGAAGCCTGATTCTTGAATATTGGCTCGGACAAAAGTTATTTTTAGTTCTTATAATTTTTTTTTAAAATCTTGAATAACAAATGTATTATTCTCCTTTTTCTTCTTCTTTCTTATCAGTAATTCTAGATTCGGAAAATATTGCCTTACTAGCACTTTCATGAATTGGGGAATGAGCAGCATCCCTAATGAACTGGATACTTGACTTTGCAGGTTGAGTATGTCTTAGCGGCACTTGAGAACAACAAGATCTCCGAGAAACGAGTGTACGTGAAATGGTGGAAAGTGGGAAGATGGTCCTTCGGGTTCCGCCTCAGGGATGAGTCTCACTCTCGTTCTGTATCATTGAAGGATCTAGCAGTGGGGAAAGACGAGGATGTTCTTCGTGTGCTAAAAAGAGGTGCTGTTTATGAGGTGATCCGAGTTCATATCTCCATCTCAAATGACCTGCATCCCAGTATATATCTACGTTCCCAGCAAACTGCCTGAGATGGCCCATGAACATGTTTTTACTTGATGCTTGTGCTGTTGATGATTAAGATAATTTGTGTACATAAATTCCAACAAGATGCACGCCTTTTGTATTTGTTATGTGCAGTATATGCTTGTATATAGCTCTGCCGAGTGGAATCGGGTTGTAAATGAATGAATGTAGCGAGTCATGTAAAATCCAAGTTTAATAACTTTTGTAGTATGCCCAATTGGTCAATTGGGGTTGTGTGAAAGATTTTGTTGACCACATTGTGGTTGAATCATTTCTAATCTTCAACATCCCGTATTTTCTGTCACAGATTGATAATGCAGGCTTCATGTTATAACTACTATGCAGCATAATTACCCAAAGTTAAGTATGATCTGCCGATTTGATGTTATTCTATATATTGAGTTTCGGCATGCTATGCGCCTGATAAAACACGAGAACTTGCTTTTGTCAGACATACAGAATGTGCAAGACGGTTAAGCATAGTGTTGGGGATGCAGAAATACTATCATGTACGCTGAGATACCTCACGAACTTTCTAAAACTTAAATTCTTAAAATTTAAAAACATTTGATTTGAAATAAATTTGGGAGTGGGTTGCAGCCAACCTAACTACAATTATTACAATCCTTTTTTCTTGCAGAGTAGGTTTTTATACGATCCAAAGATAATAACACAAGGTTGTTGCATTAACCATCCCAATAATATTCAAAAGTTTGATATTCACGATTGAACGTTATTTAAAAAGTAAACTCATCTAAGCAACTTTTCATTCGAACTAAAAAATCTAGAGGATCTAATTTCCTCATACTGAAACATATTGAAGTTTCGCAGTAGTGTCAATATCAAACAAAAGATAGCTAGTCGGCTTTAAGACAAGATTAGAAAGGTTCTTTATGCCGATACCCTTATTTCTGATGAAAATCATGTCAAAAGACGAAACCTGATACAATGCTATATATCCTATTGTTTTTGTCCATGGAAGAGCTTCAATGGAAACTTCATTGCGCCCAGACACAGTGTTAATCCACGCGCCGCAATGGCCTGTTGCTCACAAACACTATTTCAAGAAAAACTGCATTGCTTCCGAGCACAGTCTTGCCCACGCCCGGGTACGATTTTCGATAGATTCGAGTCAGTGTTTTGTTTCTAATATCTTATTCAAGGCCTATAAATATCCTATGTTATTAGGTTTTTGATGTACAACAGTATGAGATCAATTCATAGAGAATTCTCTAGGGTTTGGTGAGCAAAACACAAAAGTGATTGAGTGGGTTAGGGTAGAGACGACTGCTGTAATATGCTTATTGGTTAGTGATTATTTTCCCGTGGTTTTTTTCTTTCTCTTCAGGGCTTTTCCCACGTAAATATCAGGTGTCGTTTTCATTCTTTTATTATTTTGATTACTCTTCGTGATTGATTGTTCATGATTGAGATCCTGAAGTGTTTATAGATCTTTTGTTGTCCATGTATTTCTTAGCTGTCTTGTTGAAATCTTCATGTAGTAGTCTATATCTAGTGGCCCACAATGCTCTCCATTTGTGGCCGTCTGCTTTTCCACATCAAATCTAGACTGCAGATTACTAATCTTATTTTCAGCATAAGCACACTAACTATATCATGGTTTCAATCTTAAATTTTGTTCATCAATTTGTATACAAATGGAGGGATTGCACATTCTTTTCAGGTGTTCTTGATTATATTCATTTTGATATTTGGGGGCCTATAAAGGACGTGTCGAATGATGGAGCTTAATACTTTGTGACATTCATTGATGACTATTCGAGAAAGGTGTGGGCATTCTTCATGAAGCACAAGTTAGAAGTATTTAGTATCTTCAAACAGTGGAAGACAAAGGTAGAAACGCCGACTAGGAAGAAATTGAAGTACTTCAGGTTAGACATTGGCACAAAATATAAAGAAGATAGATTTCAGAAATTCTACAAGGATGAAGGTATCACGAGGTACTTAACCGTGAGGAAAACCCATAGCAGAATGGGATAGCTGAAAGAATGAACAAAACTTTGTTGGAAAGACCACGTTGCATAAGATTGAATGCGGGTTTGCCAAAGAGTTTCTGGGCAGAAATTGTTAACACATATTGGTATGTCATCAATAGGAGTCCTTCATTTTTCATGGAGTATGAAGTTCCAGAAGAGGTATGGTTAGGTAAACCGGTTGATTATTTAAATTTGAGAATATTTGGTTGTCATGTACATGTTCATTTGCAGAGTGCTGAGAGATCCAGTTAGATGATAGATCTAAAAAATATATTTTTCTTGGATATGAAGATGGCATGAAAGGCTATAGATTATGGGATCCAATAGCTAGAAAGAAAGTTGTGAGTAGAGATGTGATCTTTGATGAAGATTATATGCTAGACAAAACCAAAGGGGAAGGCAGTGTACAAAAGAAATTAGTTGAGTTGGAACTTCAGAAGGAGTCTCAAGCAGGAAATCAGGATGAGTCTCATATAGAAGTTCAAGTTCCGTATGATCTAGTTCAAGCAAAACACATTATTGAACAACCCGTACAGTAGGCCTTCAACATAGCTTTAAGGAAAACTAAACGTAATACTAAAGCTCCAAAAAGCCATGGTTTAGAAGATATGTTGTTTTTTACCTTGGTTGTAGGGGATAATGATCCTAGCAACTACAAGGAGGCCATTAGTTCCATTGATCGTAATAAATGGATGGTGCCTATGGTAGAAGAGATAGAGTCATTTAGAAAGAACAAGACTTGGGAGTTGGTGGAACTTCTGAAGGGATCGAAACCACTTGGATGCAAGTGGGTGTTCACAAATAGGGTATTGACTACAACGAAATCTTCTCTTTGGTGATGAAGCATACATCGAGCAGGTTACTTCTTGCACTAGTAGTAGCTTATGATATGGAGTTAGAGCAACTTGATGTGAAGATCACTTTTCTTTACTACCTGGAGGAGACCATCTATATTTAGCAACCAGAAAGGTTCTGTAAACCGGATAAAGAAAACTGGGTGTGCAAGTTAACGAGATCGTTGTAAGGCCTGAAACAGTCTCCTAGGTAGTGGTACAAGCGATTCGATGATTTCATGGTAACACATGGATATTTTCGTCGTGAGTATGATCCTTATATTTATTATTCATTTTGTGATAATGGTTCTATTATGCCGTTAAGTCTTTATATGGATACATGTTGATAGTTGTGAAGAAAAAAAAGGTATTGAGCAAGGAGTTTGACATGAAGGATCTTGCTGCTGCCAAGAAGATCCTTGGGATAGAAATCCGAAGAGATAGGGAAGCAAAGAACTTATGGTTGACGTAGAGAAGCTATATTGAGAAGGTCTTGGAGAGATTTAGCATACGAGATGCTAAACCAATATTTACACTAGCGGATTTAATGATTTGAACACTGATGTTTTTTGAAGACTACTAAGGTAGTCTGTAACAGAGATTCAAACTGTATAAGTTTGTCTCAATTTTATTGTAGTACTTTGTTTCTAACAGTTCTAAAACATCAAGCAATGAAATCAAGTAAAGAACACAAGGTTTATACTGGTTCAGACACTCGTTATCAACTGATAATCGAGAGCTTAACCTAGTCTTCCCTTGGTGACCAGTTTAGTCAAGCCAAGAGGTTAGTTCACTATCTTCTTGTTTGTGGCTTATAAGATAATCCCTTTTACAAGTTAGCTAACTTGTCAAAAGGTTAAGAACTGAGATCTTTGCACAGATCCTTCACTAGACTCTGCTGCACCTTTTGTTCTTCTATGAAGACTAGTGAACTCTCTTCCTGTTTCTTTCTCAATTTAGCTCAATCGAGTAACTTTGAATCTTGGATTGTTTTGCAAGCTTGCATTGTTAATCTCTCCTTCAATAGTCCTCATCAATGAGCCTCATCGATCCCTTTTTATGGGCTGAGAAAATAAACCCGTGACTTATGTACAGGACCTAATGTGACCGCTTGTCACATGTGAACCTCAACTGATGTTGACAACTCACCTTTCTTAGATCCTCGTACTCTCACACTCTTAACCTCAAATCTTTGATTTGACTGAACCTCATACCTCAAATCCAACCTCAACAATCATCTCTGCTGTACTTCAGTCTATTACATTAATCCGCACCCAGTCTCGGCTGTAACCTCATCTGCACCCAAATTTGATTCAATCCATGCATTTCTATGTTAGTCATCGTATGTAAGTTCAATCCTTAATCCTGAAGTATTTGTAAGTCTTTTGTTGCCCATGCATGTCATAATTGCTTAGCCAAAATCCGCTCTAGTAGTCTGCATCTGGTGGCCCACACAATGTCTTCATCTGTGACCGTCTACTTTTCAGCACCTGACCTAGATTGCAACTACCTACCTAATTTCCAACCTAAGCACACTAACAACATCATAGTTAATACTCCTAAGTTTTGTTAATCGATTTCTATACAAGTGGAGGGATTGCATATTCCTATCAATCTCTTCGTGTATTGATGCTAAGAAAACTTCTAAGTAAAACAAAATAACAAGTTTACTAACATTACATCTAAATTACATTGCTTTGAAAAAAAAAAACTTGAGACAATATAGTAGTAGAGAAACTTACCTTTACTTGTGATGCTCATTGCCTTTGCTGCACTTATGAGGTTGTTCCTCAGGTGTTCTATGATGTCTTCTTCTTTCTTCGTGGGGCTGATCCCCCTGAATTCTGGGGCTTGATGTCCTTTCCTCATGTTTTGGTCTTTTTACAGACCTTTTCCTCTACTGCAGCTATTGTTCTTCATTTTAGATAATCTATAGTTTTCTCCTTGGCAGCATCTTTTTCTATAGACCTTTGGAGCCTTGTTTCCTCCTTTCCATACTCTACACTCTTCTCCCTCCTTTTGTTATCATTAAGTGCCATCGTGAGGGCTTCAATGACAGTTCTCAAGGCTATGAGTTTAGAGGAGGTGATCTGTTGAGCAATGTTGGTTTAGGTTGTTTCCAGTTGAAGCTTGTTTTCCAGCAAACCCAATCTGGTGTCATTATTGCGGATATGTTCTGTAAGCTATTGTTGAGTGGCTTGCAAGGCTGTTTGAAGTTTGCGTAGATCAGCAGAGTGTTGTCTTCTTAGTTTACTGAGCCGATACTGCTGGAGGTTTATTGCATTGGCCCTTTAGATTTGATCTATAAGCCCTTTTGCCATGTTGTGAAGGGTTGCCTGGAAATCTTCAAAGTGTTATGTTTTTGTTATTTTTTCATCTTCAAGTTTCCTTGCAACTGGTTGTAGAATATTGAGGAGGTCCTGGAATGCATCCATTGTCCATTGATGCCTCCTAATCCAATTGCCTAAGTTTGTATTCCACCACAGTCTCTTCTATAGATGATTCTTGATGTGCAGTCGGTTGAGTCTCTGCTGCTGTTCTTGCAGCAGAGGATGGTCTTTCTATGATAGGTGTCATTCTGACTTCTCCAAGAGTCTGCCTTAGACTTCTAACTGTAGTCTGGGGTGTCATTTGAAGATCAGATGTTCCACTGTGTAGTAGGCCTTGAGGAAAACATATAGATGATGGATCTTCCCTGATTTGTACAATTCCAAAGGAAGAAGGTAGTGAAAACTTGATGTTGAGTAGGTTTTAACCGTGATGACCATATGGAGTATCACTCATCAGATGCTATTTGATTTCTTCAAGAGTTATTCCTTTGTGAGCATTGTTTCCTCCCGTCTGATCCTCTATTTACAGTTGGTTTGTTTCCTCGGATTGGTCTTCAGCTATGACGATTTCATCCCTCTAAGTAGGAGTAAGATCAAGTGTTGTGACTTGTGTAAATTTTGCTTTCTTTGTAGTCTGCAGGTTGTCTGCAAAGACTTCTTCTGTGATAGTCTTTGTTGTATCCCTGAATGGTAATATGGTTCGAGAGCCCCCATTTGGTGATTCTTGTGTGATTGTTTCTTCCTGTATTGTTGATTCTTCTACTGGAGATTTTGTTATAGGCGACTGGACTACTGGTGACTCTGCTGCAGGGGACTCGGCTGCTGGTGACTCTGCTGGTGACTCTCCTATTGTAGATTATTCTACTGTTATCTGCTCCTTAATTCCATCTTCAGCTACTTCATCAATTATATCATCATCATCATGACCTTCTAACTGTGGGAGTTCATCATCATCATCATCATCATCTTTTTCTTCTTCTGCGGGTTGTGCTCTACCAACTGTTGGCCTTGAGATATAGTCATAAATCTCTATGGTCGCTGCCCTGACATGCTTGTCTGCCATCTTTTTCCAGTTCAACCTCTACTTCAGGAGTGTGCACACTGACATGCTTGTCTGCCATCTTCTTCAGTTCAACCTCTACTTCAGTAGTGTGCACAAACTTGACAATCTCGTCTATCTTTGCTCTGTGTTCTTGGACCTTTTCTTTTATGGCTTGAACCGTCTGTAGAACTTTTATGATTTTCTCCTTCTCTGGAAATTGTGTGACTAAGATTATTGTTGTTGTGACCCAAGCTTCTAATGCAGTTGAGGGACGATCTTCTTCAATTATTGGCATATCCATTCCAATGTTGGAACTTGGAATGATCGCAGTTGTAAAGGGTTCGATTGTAGCAAACTTGGTTGTCACTGTGTTTGCAGTAGAGGTGTCTTGAGATTGTCTCGTCTGCATTATTCTAAGTTTGGCTTATAACCTCTATCTCTTTTCTTGTATATCTTTGCGCATTGAGCTCTTGTCTGAGTTGAGCTTGTGGTCCTTCCCTAATCTCTTGATAGCTTCTTTGAGCTTCTTTGTACTCCTGTTTGATCAAATTCAGTACCATGATCACTTCTGATTGTGATTATTTCAATTCCTTTTTCATTTTAAACTTGCCTTAGGAATCTAGTTAGTAGGTTGCAAGTTTCACTCTTTTTGTGCAAGAATATACCCATATATATCTTGAATAATCATCCATTATTACCAGAGTATACTTCTTTCTATTTAACCTTTCTACCTCTATTGGACCAAAAAGATCCATATACAATAGCTCTATAATTCTACAAGATTTTGATGAATTTAGAGGTTTAAAACTTAATCTAGTCTGCTTACCTTCTTGACATGGTCTGCACAATTTTATCTTTTCTAAATTTTATTTGAGTAACACCTCTTACTAAATTCTCTAATGATAGTTTGACTATAGTATTAAAATTTAGGTGAGCTAATTTTTTATGTCATAAGCAGTTTGTGTCTTCTGTTTCTTTTATATAAAAACATGTTATTTGAACTGACTGTGATGAGCCAAAATCTAATGCATAAATATTTTCCTTTCTGGTTCCTAACAGTTTGACTTCTTGTGTGATTTTGTCTCTTATAAGACATCATAGTTTTTATGACACAGTTGACTAATGGAAAGTAAAGTATTTTCTAACCCTTTGGCATGAGTTACATGTGTAAAAATTAAGGAACATGTACCAAGGGTTCCATATTTTGTCTCTTTTTCTTTCTACTAGGATTCCCTTTGTTGTATTCCTTCTTGTATCTTTGTGCACGATTTCTGTGTAGGTCGTCTGTATTAGCAACAAAGTGACCTGGCTTTCCACGGTTGTAGCGAACTTGTTTTTTTTGCTTTTTTGACTTTTATAGAGAGATTCTTCTTGATGTTCTTCTTTTTGAATAATTTTCTAAACTTTTTGCCCATCAGAGCAAGCTCTTCAGATATAACTTGTTCACTTATAGATGAGGTGTCGCTTGTTTTCTCCTCAGCCATTGATCTCAGGATTTTTTTTTAGCCTTGAAAGCTAGAGTTTTCTTCCTGGCCTCATTAATATGCCTTTTTTGCTCAAACTTCCAAATCGTATGTAGCACACCATATAGTTGAGCTAGGGATATCTTGGCTAGATCTCTGGACTCCTTTATTGCTGTGATCTTTGCTCCTCAGATCTCACCAAGTGATCTCATGAACTTCAGGTTGACTTCCTTATTATCAAAAGTCTTCCCCGAAGTCTTGAGATTATTGATGACTACATTGAACCTCTCATAAAAACTGGTTTGGTTATCATTAGATCTCATTGAGACCCAGTCATACTGCTCTATCAGAACATCCTTCGTGTTTTCTCTAATTTTATTTGTTCCTTTATTTCTGAACAATAGAGCATCGCATGCTTCCTTTGCAGTGGACGTATGAACTACTTTCAAATATGTCATCATCCAGAGTTTTGAATATTTGATTCCTTGCTCTCCTATCTACCAATACTAGATCTCAGTCCTCCCTTGTCCAAAGTGATTTAGGCTTGTTTACTTCGTTGTTTGTATCAATTGGATCTATCATCTTTGGTATGTATGATCCATCAGTGATGATGTTATGCATTCTTTCATCTATAGAATCCAAATGTGCAAGCATCCTCAACTTCTACTAATTAAACTTATCGAACAAAAATGCTGTTGGCTCTCCACTATTGGGACATTTCAGTAGCTTTAGTGGAGCCATATTTTCTTTACAAAATAAACTGTTAGTAACTTCCTGTAAATTTAAATCTAAAAATATGATTTTTTTTCTTTTCAAAATTGTTACGTCTGGAAAGTCAGGCTCTGATACCAATTGTAAGGTTCATAGATTCAACCTAGAATGGGTGAATAGGTTGTTTCAAAATATAGCAGGTAAATGCAGTGGATTCGATGATTTGAACTATTTTATTCTTTGCAGACTTCTAAGGTAGTGTGCCATAGAGATTCAAACTATGTAAGTTTGTTTCTGTTTTGGTATAGTGATTAATTTTTAACAGTTCTAAAACATCAAGCAATTGAAAGCAAGTAAAAAACACAAGATTTATACTAGTTCAGACACTCGTTATCAACTGATAATCAAGAGCTTAGTCTAGTCTTCCTTTGGTGACCAGTTTAGTCAATCCAAGAGATGAGTTCACTATCTTCTTATTTGTGGCTTACAAGATAACCCCTTTACAAGTTAGCTAACTTGTTAAAAGGTTAAGAACCTAAATCTTTGCACAGATCCTTGACTGGACTCTGCTATAGCTTTTGTTCTTCTATGTAAATTAGTGAACTCTCTTCCTGTTATCTTCTCAGTTTAGCTCACTCGAGAAACTTTGAATCTTGGAATATTTTGCGAGTTTCCATTGTTAATCTCTCGTTCAACAGTTCCCACGCACTGAGCTTCATCGATCTTCTTTTATAGGTTGAGGGAATGGACTCATGACTTATGTACAGGATCTGATATGACAGCTGGTCATATGTGAACCTCAACTAATGTTGACATCTAACCTTTTTCAAATCCTCGTACTGTCATACTCTGAACCTCAGACCTCTCACCCAACCTCAGGAACCATCCCTGCTGCACTCCAGTTTGTTGCATCTTAGTTTGTACTCAGTAATGTTGAGACCTCGTCTCCACCCAATCCCTACTGTAACCTCATATGCACTCAGATCTGATGCACTTCATGCATTGTTGTGTTGGTTCTCGTCTACAAGTTCAATCCTAAATCGTGAAGCATTTGTAGGTCTTTTGTTTCCTATGCATATCTTAATTGTTTAACCGAAATCCTGTATGGTAGTCTCCATCTGGTGGCCCACATAATGCTCTTCATCCATGGTCGAATGCTCTTCAACATTTGACCTAAAGTTCTATAAGCACACTAACAATATCATGGCTAATATTCTTAAGTTTTGTTTTTCAAGTTCTATACAACTAGAGGGATTGCACATTCCTATCAGGTTACAATCTAGGATAAAAGGGGAGAAGTCCATTCCAAACAGCGAAAACCAAATCAAGTCCTGGGATCTCTCTACGTGTCATTCCTTGGATAATAGCCTAAACATTAGGTCATGGGATAACCAAGGGGACAGGCTATCATCATCAAGAGGTAATCATAATGATGGCATTACATATTCCTAAGAAGAATTGAAATCTCTTTCCCAAATTCTTTGCATAGAGTAAAAAAAGAGGGGAGTTCATTTCATTGAAGTTCGAAAAGAGAAAACAGGAGGAAGTCTATTGGTTAAAAACTATCCCAGGGGGTTAAGTAAGAAAGACTTGGATAATCGGATTAGTACAAGGACGAAGCAGAGATAAACATATCCGACTTAGAAGCATAGTCAACTCACAAAGCACCCATAAGACATTTGGATTTTGAAAACTCGGATAAGAAACACTCAAACTCGTCGACCGAGTTGGAAGCAACTCGGTCAAGAAGCTAGGATCCATACTCATGACCATAAAAATAATTATCATGTTTATCTTTTAGTTATTATTGTAAAGATATAAAAAAAGATACAATCATTGAAGGATTAAGGAAAATAATCATAGGAATAAAGTTATCTAGAGGTCATATCTTTATTCAAGATATTTTCCTGAATAATCTTCTTAGGGGAATTTATCAAAGATAAGGATATCATTCCACCTGTAAATATAAGAGGTCCAAGCATAGATCCCCTAACTTTAGGACCGCATATTCAATAGACAGCTACAAGTTTATTACTTTCTTCTTTTGGTCTTGATCATCGTCAAACGATCCCGTCATCATCATTTAGATTATTGATTCACTATAGCACAATCTTGTTGTTGTTTTTGGTACATACGGTGCCAAATTTGCAATCCATGCCACAATATCCAATAGTTTAGAAAGAATGCTAAGATTTTTTTTTTTAGAATAAAACGGTAAGAAGATTTAATTTCATTCATCTTATGTCTTTTGTAGATAGAATGCCGTCATCTATTTATCTACAAAATCTAGTTACTTATCTTTCGAAATCAACTAAAATATAATTTTACGTAATAATTCAAATCACCAATCAAAGGAAACTAGCTAAGTAAATAGGAAACTATCTCAAATCGTATTAACATTTTTATAACATCTTTGTACACAAAATCTACCATAATTTAGATTTAATAAAATAAAAATAAGATAAGCTATTCATTTATCTAACAACATCTAATTACCCTTCAAACCTATAAATTCCCGATCAAACCAACTTATTTGGTTCTCGTATTCAATTCATCGCTTGTGGCCGGTGGCAGAGGTGGAAGAGCTTATGAAGATGGATTCCTTGAAAAGTTCCGACGAGGAAGAAGATGACAGCGCTGATCCCAGCATAAAAGTCATCATCCCGTTGCCCAATGTGAATTCTAAGACACTTACACTTGTTTAGTACTATAAGCCAAACAATCGCTGATTTGACAAAAAAGGAGATGCTGCGGAAATTAGAGAGCTCTTCAACATAGAAAACGACTTAACACGAGAGGAGGAGGAGGTGCTGAGGAAGGAAAACAAATGTGCATTTGAAGTTTAACCGCTACAATAATCATTTTCATAGTTCAACTATATTAGTTGTTAGATTTAGTTGTGAGATTCTAGTGCGGATTTTACTAAGTAGTGCCTTGTATTAGTTGTGAGATTCTAGTGCGGATTTTACTAAGTAGTGCCTTGTATTCTCTTTAACTACTTTTTTTTTTTTTTTTTTGTCATTCCAAAGAGTTTGTGATGTGATTCGAGTTTTTTATGTCTTCCACAAGACCTAACTGATCATATGTGTATAGTTTGGGAGTCGGCAGCCGTTATTCAAGATAAATTGATCATTATGATCTTGCCTCGTTGCACCAGTGGGTCGATCAATGAAAATCAATTTTCTCCAAAATGAATTCTTAACAATGCTTTCCAACAATTCTTCATAATTATTTTGTATTATCTCTATCACATTCAAATTATAATATTCATTTATATCAAAAATAAGATAATTACTAATCACCCCCAATACCTCACCCTCTTTTACAAATGGAGGGGAATAGTGGAGGGGGTGACTAGTACCCCTGTCAGAAATAATGTCATTCATGATACGAACCGTTCGTAGGATAAGTTCGTAGGATAATCAAATATTATTTTATATAAAAATTATTTTATGAAATATTAATAATATTTTAAGTTATATATTAATTCATCCATCCCAAATTAGATAGAATACTTTTGTAATCACATTTATCGAGACGAACTTTGATTCGTGTTGTGAGACGATCAAATATCATTTTTCGTAAAATTATCGAGAAATATCAATAATAGTTTAAATTGTTTAATTTAATTTTATATATGTGACGTAATTTTCATGCATCGTTAAAATAAAAAATAAATCCCTTGCAAAAAGTGAAAGTCTTGCATATAATTTGGGATAAAGGGAATATAATTTTAAGCTAATAGCATAATTTTTTTTATGTCGTTAAAATAAATAAATAAAACTCTTCAAAATACAAATTGAATAACATAATAATGATATAAATTTCTAATATAAATATGACCGAGAAAATATCATTTTTCTAACTAAATATTGTACTACTATCTGATTACATCCTCCGTCTTACATAGTTTGCATCATCTTATGATTTATGGATGTCTCAAATTTTAATAATATTTTTATTTTTATAATATTATATGTGATTAATTATTAAAAAAATGAAAAAAAAATGAATATAAAATTAAAAATTAAAATAAATATATATAATGTTAAAATAAATATCATAAAATATATGAAAAAATAGGTAAAAAGAACCCAGGTCTCATAATCGATTGTGGCCCCACCCAGCGTGCAAAATTGAAAGCACGCGAAAATCATTGAGTCACGAATCCTTTTCATTTCACCTTTGAAATTCAGTTCCCCAACGGCTCTCATCCTCTCTCAATTTTTCTCGTCAACTAAAATAATCAAAAATTTGATCTCAAATAAAAAGATAAATCAAAATTTTGACTCAAAAGAATCCAAATCTACCCGTTACGCAACCTTTTCTGTTTCTTTACCAATAAAAAAAGCTCCCATTTTTGCTTGGGTTTCATCATTTTGGCTTCCTGATAAGATCAAAGCAGAGCTCAACTCAACTTCAAGAAATTCTTTTCTGCGACAAGTATGTATCTCAAGATCACTTCTTGTTTCAATTTTATTTACGGGTTTTTTTTTTTTTTTTTTTTATGATTAATTTTTATGATGTGGGGTTTCGATTTTGACAGTGTATCCAAAGGTGAAGGTGAGGGATGAAGAGAAGCAAGGTCATCATCATCGTTATGAATCTTTGATGGGTTTGAAGGGTTTCGATCGTTTGTTCATCCCAGATCTTGATGGTGGTGCTGTTGGTACGTATAGTTTGTTTCGATTAAATTCTATGCTTGAGCCTTGATGATCGAGGTGATGTTTGTTTGGTCTAAGATTCAATTGGGTTGTTTGTTTCCATCTTGACTATGAAGGACGCAAGGTGATCGTCTATTCTGAAGAAAATTAGTCTAGACATGTTTTAGATCAATGTTGGCAAACCTAAAACGAAGAACAATATCTTGACTCGTGAGTTTGTAATATTTAAGATTTCATCTTGATTAGTATAAATTGAAGTAAATTGGTTCGAGTTTAGATCTTGCGTACCTCATTTTGTCACCAACAACAGTGAAAACGTGAGTGATTTGGTGAGGAAGAAGTGATATTTGACATAGAAAAGTGCATTGTGCCAACACATTTAAGGCCTTTGTGAACATGTTTTATATTCCTATCAATTTTTATGGGAGGAGGCATTTGGCCCTTTTGTCAAATTCCTGTGTTGTATCAGGCTAGTTTATTTTGATAGGTACGGAATACGAACGAGCCCTTTTGTTCACCAAGTCCGTGTTGCTGAAATGAAGGACTGAATGCCAGAAAGAGTTGTTTCTTTTTGTGAAGTTGCGAATGCATATTTCTGATATTGATTCATGTCAATATGGTTAGTTCTGTTGGTCTTATAGCAATGCTCAAAACCACAAAAAGAAAGAATGAATGCACGACAAATAATTATGCCGAATTCTAAATATGATGAGTTCTTTTGGTGGAATCGCAACCTTGGTGCTTGTAAGCAAGGGATTGTCTTCTCAGAATTATTGAATCCATCCCTCTGCTTGCATTTGATGCTACAACCTTAAGTATTGTCTAGTCAATGCTACAAATATGGTTCATGTCAATATGTGTTCATCCCTGTTTAAGCTCTTGTATTTGCTAAAACCAGAAAACTGCTTATTTTTTGAAAGTTATTTGGCAGTGAAGGAGCATAAGATTACTTCTACAGAAGTAATCGCAAGAATTCCGGCTTCTTACATACCAATATCAGTTGCAACTTCTCCTTCGACAGGTATGTATGCTCTTAATTTTTTTTAGGAACCTATGCTTTGTCTTCGATGTAGACTAACCCAACAACGTTGTTTCAGTGCCTTGCTTACCTATACGCCTCTCCAGCAGCAAACAGTTTTTAGGAACTACTTAACTAGGTACACTGTTTGTACTTCTGGATACAGGAAATAAAGGAGGAGACGCAGAGGAAGACAAACCAAACATTAGAGCTAGTTCTATTCCACGGCCAAGAGCCGTCTTATCTAGTCCTGGTAAGTCTGTTCAAAGACGCCCTAATCACAGAATATCTTGTTATCTTCACCAAACCATCTTCACATCATATGAAAAAAGAAAAGAAAAGAAAGAGCTAAAACTTCTTGAATTTTGATATTAGAGATTCATTGCCTGATTCAGATAATGATGGCATGATTGGGAGCAACAACAGGGCCAAAGTCAGCAAGGACCGCAATTCGCATCGAAGCATGCTGTCTAAATGTAGGATTTCTCCAGCAATAGCTACCGCTGATAATCCTCAGATAAGAGTAGCGGAATCTAAGATGATTAATGATGAAAGCGATGGGAAAGAAATGGAGGGATCGTTTCTACATGTCAGAAGTCGAAAAACACAGCTACGAAAAGCGGCGGCAAAGGATGACAAGAATTTCACATTCTAATTCCAGCATGAGTGAATACTCTTCTGAGTGTAAGATGGTATATCATGTGTACGTATTATAGGTATGATCAAGGTAGTTTCCTTTCCAAACTTCTATGCTTTTCCATGCCATGTAACATAGAATCCTACAATCTGAGATAAGCCAAGAAGTGGAAGTGGTTGGACAAAAGCTAAACGAGTCTTTCTTATCAGAAGTTGTTGTCAGTTATGTTAAATTAAGCCTCACATATACATTTGGAGGTCCATGCCGATTGTCGGTTAGTGTCTGATCCTGGTTCCAATAAGGCCAATCTGAGTCCCTTTTCAGAGTTATCATAAACTAAACGAGTCTTTCTTATCAGAAGTTGTTGCAAGTTATGTTAAATTAAGCCTCACATATACATTTGGAGGTCCATACCGATTGCCGGTTAGTGTCTAACCCTGGTTCCAATAAGGTCAATCTGAGTCCCTTTTCAGAGTTATCATAAGATATCTCAACTAATCCAAGGCTGAGAGAGCTATTTTTTCCTTCCCAAAATATAACCGGCATCATTAAAACAGAAAAATTCATCCATATAACTTTTAACTTTCGTCGTTTGATAATCAAGCATCATTATATGTAAATTTATGAAGTACACTAATGAAAGTTGCTGGACTAGTTGAGCTCTTTACAATACATGTTAAACAGTAACTACAGCAGCAATTGATGTCTATATCATGAGACTTAAGACTATGGTATTGAAGGAGACAACAAAACTTGTTAAAACCTTGTGACATGATGATACATTCTCCTTCTATGTTTCATAATATAAATAATACTTATTTATTTGGATCACTCCAAAATATATGTAACATATCATATCTAATAAAACATTTTCACATAAAGACTATGGTATTCAAGGAGACAACAAAACTTGTTAAACTTGTTAAAACCTTGAGACATGATGATACATTCTCTTTCTATGATTCATAATATAAATAACACTTGTCTATTTGGATCGTTCCAAAATATATGTAACATATTCTATGTAATAAAAATTTAACGTAAAATACCAAAACAGTCACAATTACATCTATGATCTCCTTCCATAACTGTTCTAGTAAACTTCATCATATAAAAAATTAAAAACATTTTTTGTTCACCAAAATTTATAAAAAATAAAAACATATATAAATTTGCATATCGAATCAATCAAATTTTATATATTATGAGAGTGAGGGAATGGTAAAAAATATCCAACTCCCAAATAAGAACAAATGTGGATTGGTTTATTTATATCGATATTATGATTAAAAAAAAAGATTTACTTGATTTAAAGTTCGATGAAAATTTAATCCAATTGAGATGTGCATCTCCTCCCAACCCAAACATGAATCTTATCTCATCATTTGTCCAATGTGATCTCTTTCTCACGACCCATTGGACACAAACACCGGAACTCATCATCTCCTCCTCTCCCCTCTCCAAATTCCCCTCGTTCTCCCAGGCCACTGAGGCAAAGGCATGGCGACCCTCAGCTCCACCCTCTCACACACCACCCTCAACTTCCCCAAACCCATATCTGATCATCAACTCCTCTTCACACTCCCATACTACATCAGGACATGGACAGTACCACAACATCATCCTCATCATTCAACATTGAGATCCAGGCTGAGTTATGGGATAGAGCCGCTTTGTGTTACACCGCGGCGGCAGAGGACGAGGAGGCTCTCTGCCGCCGTGGCGCAGGAGGAGGCCGAGGCTGTGGCCGAGGTGGCGGTGGAGGAGGAGAAGGAGAAGGAGAAGGAGAAGGAGGAGTTGAAGGAGGAGGAGGAGAAAGTGGGGACCAAGTTGTATTTCGGGAACTTGCCGTGGAATTTCGACAGTGCTACGCTTGCTGGGATTGTTCAGGAGTATGCTGACCCTGAACTCGTCGAGGTATATAATTACTTGTCACAATGGATTTGATCATTTGGTGTGATTTTTATCTGAATGGTTTGTATGATCATGAGCATTGAACCTCGGGTTCGGATGAGGAGTCAATTGGCAATGAGTGGAGTAGCCCAGGAGCTATATAGGTGCTTCTCTGTATCTTCACCTCAACCAATGTTAGAGCTAGCGTTGTATAGAATCATGGGTTTCACGCCTAATATCAGTTGATGGGCAGTTGTATGTTGAGATGATAAGCCCACATTGGATTAATAGAGCTTATGAAAAATGTATGTAAGATCTAGGGTTAACAGAGTCATTATCAATTGGTTTTGAGTTGGAAATGGTGGGGTTTAATAATGAGTATTGTTAACTCTCTATGTCCATCGTACATTCACCCAAATACGATTCATGAGGGAGAAAACTTCATACTCGACGTTCTTGGTACTCAAATATGTGCCTGTTCTAGGTGAATCAAGAAGTGTTGCTTAAACTTTTCGAGAGAATATCGGTTAGAGCAACCAACTATATGCCCAAGGTCGAATGCGCATATACGTAAAAGATGTCAGACAACTAAACCATCATAGTAACATCATAGTAAGACCTTAGCAAACATCGAGGCTTTGTTTACTTGATGCAGTTTGAATATGTTAGAAATTGCTACTGTTTGCATTGCAGTTAAGAACTACGGAGAGGGCAGTGCTAATGAGGAATGCTTGAGAATGATCTCCTTCGACTATGTTGATATGATAATAGAGGAGAGCTATATGATATTAGTGAGCATGCACTGAACCAATCTTAGTCCAGCCTATCAGTGTTCGTCGAATAAAATCTTGCGACAATGGGCAATTGCGGTGCTAGTTATGTCACAAAGAGATACAAGAATATTCCTGTTCTGTATGGATTTTGGGTTCAGTTAACGAGATATTGCATGAATGTTTGATCAATTATCAGAACTATCAATTCCGAACACACTGAGATATATCGATAACAGATTGTACGTATGGATTTTAGGTGCTTTATGACAGAGAGACTGGAAAGAGCAGAGGATTTGCATTCGTTACCATGGGCAGTGTTGAAGATTGCAACAAAGTCATAAAGAATCTTGACAAAACCGTGAGGACTCCGATGAGAATCCCCTCTGTTCCGGCAAATGCATTGCAAATATTATCTTCACACATCAAAAACTTGTTCACTTTCTTTTTTATTCTTTCTTTCTCTTCAGGAGGTTGGCGGGAGGAACCTGAGAGTGAATTTTGCGGATAAACCAAGGCCAAAAGAGCCCTTATTTCCCGAAACCAATTACAGGCTCTTCATTGGGAACTTGTCGTGGTCGGTTACATCTAATATGCTGAGGGAGGCGTTCAAAGGAGTTGGGGAAGTAGTGGAAGCAAGGGTAATATATAATGGGGAGACAGGAAGGTCTAGAGGTTATGGTTTTGTTTCATTTGCAACCAATGAGGCTATGGATGCGGCCCTTGAATCCCTTAATGGACTGGTATGCTGCACTTCCCCTAGCTTTTACCTGCCTATGCTTCTTGTTTTTAACATGCCAAAGTGATTTGATATTTACCATGCTTACAAGTAAACAATTTGATTAGATATATATAAGCTAATTGTTACGTTGGATGTTAGATTTGAAAACGAAACCTGTGTAGGAAACTTTAATGACGCTGAGGAAACTATCTGGATGGACAATGATTTCACCTTTTATTTATTTAATCAAGGTGCTTTACTGTTGTAAATATTTTTCACTCAGGAATTTTTGTTTCCCATCCAAATGAAGGAAATCGACCTTTAGGATAATGTAGCTTTCCAGAATAACGAATTCCATCTCTAATTTCTTTGACTCATGTTTGCTGGATATCAGGAGCTAGAAGGGCGAGCAATCCGTATTAGCATAGCAGAAGGAAGGAAATAGTGCTGTTACTATAAAGCCGAAGCCGACAAGCTGGAGAAGATGTGGATGTTTTACTCACTCGGCGTGTTCAGTAAAAAAAAACACTCCCTTGTTCATTCACTGTTTATAGTCAGTCGAGTCCTTCACACATTTAAGGAGTATGATCCAAAGAGAAGTTTATGTAATTTATGTTCTTGTTGTGATTTGAGCAGCAATTGAAGACTACAATCGAATGCCTTGATGTGAATTTCGGAAAATGGTCACTGCACGATTTTAGATTAAATCTACGTTCATCATCTCATGTAGCTGACAATTGTCGTACTAATTTTTTCCATTGCAAGGTCATGATTTGCTGGATATTTCACTGAAGTTGCTGCAGTTATCTTCTCTATTTTATTCTCACTATGCATGACCAGGGGAAAAAAACACTTAATAAAGCGAGTATTGCATAAATGTCTCCTTGCCTATGTTTCTCGGTCCATCTTAGCCTGAAGGAGAAAGCGTAATGTATATGACTTGGACGCTTTAAGAAACTGCCTGCGATGACACCTCCAGGTCAAGAAAACTCCATGTTGAGCAGCCAATCACTGATATGACCTTGAAGGTGTACAAAGCAGCATAATTTTCTTCAAAACTTCTGGCAGTTTCTCTTCTCGACATAGGGTTCAGCTCCATGTGAACCCAAAGGTGAAGTAATTTCAAACAGAAGACGAAAAACTCAGTTATACTCTCACACACATAAAAGGACAGGAATAGAGAAATAACAAAATCAAAACGGAAACTTCGTATTAAAGATAACCAGCATGGGATATATGATGTAGAAACCATACATCTACCAGGTCAAGGTGTAAGCAAAGTGGTTTTACACTGTGACTTCACGATAAAATTAAATATCATCACCACTTACGTGACGGGTGATTTATCTAATGTAAACTATCAAGTGAAGGATGAAGTAATGCATCGACCATGAAGCAAAGCAAGACTGCTTTCGACCCAGATGAGAGATCACAGGGACTGCAAATTAAAGAAGAAACAAAGGCCAATAAAAAGATTGATCGACATTATAGCCAGTACATTATCATGATGATCTCTCAGAGCTAGATGAAATTTTCATCAAGGTGAACTCAACGACAAATCCGCGCAGAGGCAAAAGAAAAGAATAACCAGCTGCAAAATATACGTAGACAATAGGGAACGATATTATTTCACTCGTGCGCACCTTTGATGGAATCTCATCACTTTCACACATGGGCTGACCTCGCATGTATTCATCCACTGAATCCTTGTAAATATGATACTTGACACTGTTGGATTAATAGACTCATATTATAATGTACATGGATAATTTAACTATACGGATTAATTGTATGTTATGTGCTATCTTACGGTTTGACCTAAATATTAGTGGTTCTACGGATATTAATATTAAGTGGGCTAATATGTCGTCTTATAAAATATAGGGTCCAATTATGAGATACCTACGGGCTTGATCCTAATTGATGATGGGCTGACTAGGGTTAATAATCATTATATATATAAAGGTTATGGTCCCCGATTGAACATGTGTTACACCTTTCTGGCATCCCATTGCAAAAGAGAGAAACCCTAACATGTGTATCAATTGGAAGATATCATAACCCTCGGCGATCTTCAACCCAGATTAAAGATTTGCTCTTATGGATTCAGGTACGTTTTCGCTTATGATTTGTTCTAAATAATTTGATATGAAGGTTATAGTTTTATGGGATTTATTCTAACAATTGATATCAGAACCTCCTTCATATTGGTTTATTTGAAAAAGTTTGGTTTTGAAAGGTGACTTGAATCACAATTTTGCGGGATAATCTGTTCGGTTTGATTTGTCATAGTGCAATTTGTGCCCATAAGAGATTAGGTATTTTGCTGGAAAAAGACTTATTTTTTGCTTTCTTGCTTTTGTTTTTTTCTTTTGCTGAAGGTTATTATGGGTTCATGGGTCCGAGTTCCTTTTGGTTACTGGGATTTCACTTCATATCCTTGATCGCAATTATGGCATGGTGACTTGATCACATAAACAGATATGTAGATTTTAAAGGCAATCTAGTCGTGGCCCATTAGAATATGGGCGCAGTCTTGGTGGTTTTTTCTGCAACTGTTGATGGAATCCAATTCAACGATTTATGTAGCTTCATGCAAGAACTGAAAGGTTTTAGATAGGAGAAGAAAATGGATCTTCTCGTGGCTGTTCTTACTTTATGTGAATTGTCATCAATAATTTTTTTATGTTTAATTAATAAAATTAAGAAAAGATTTTGAGATAAGATTCAGTTGATTTTTATTTTATTTTTGATTGACATATGGTATTATCTGTTTGATTCAGATTTGTTTCCATTTAAATATTTAAATGATATACAAATAAAGTTAAGAATTCAGATTTATTTTCATTTAAATATTTAAATGGTATATATGTAAGATTTGGATTCAGATTCAATACTTGACAATATTGTTATATACAATTTTATATGTTTAATATTTTAGATTATTTAATTGAAATAATATGTTGTCAAAATAACATCTTTTGTGTAAATTGAATAATCTAGAATATTAAGATGTTTTGTGTGTGTTTGAATTCCATGCGTTTACCAATCGGCCCAAAGAAAGGTTGTTATTTGGTTGGAATTAAAATATACTTGTGGTAATAAATATGTGACAATTATTAGGTTTTTCATGTGAATGTTAAGCCGGTCCAAAGAAAGGCTTAATGTTTGACAGGATTTTATTGTCAATATTTGATTACTACACCAAGAGTACCACTTACAAGTTGATTTTCTGTCCAAAGATTAAAATTAATATTGTGCTATGTATCTTTTGAGTGGAATTTGTCATTATTGAATATATAAATTAAAGTTATGTTTGAGTAATAATTGTGAGCTTGTTGTTTATATTATCTATTGTTCTTTTTCAGTCAATATTTCTACTACTACAATATCTGCAAAAATTAACAGTATCATTGTGCTTAAAGGCACAAACTTTAAGGAATAAAAAAAGAACGTAATGATAGTTCTTGGTTGCATGGATGTACACCTTGCACTTCGGATTGAACAACCTGCTACTCTTAAGGATACATCTACCCCTCATGAAAAGAGGAAGATGGAGAAGTGGGAACGCTCAAATCGCATGAGTCTTATGATCATGAAACGTACAATTCCAGAGTCATTCAGGGGCACTATATCTGAAGAGGCTAATGACAAATCGTTCCTTGCCGAACTTGAGAAACGTTTTGCAAAAAACGAAAAGGCTGAAACTAGTACTTTTTTTAGTAATGTTGTTTCCATGAGGTATAAAGGCAAAGGGAACATAGGGGAGTACATTTTGGAAATATCTTATACTATTTCAAAACTAAAGGCACTCAAGCTGGTATTACCTGAGGAACTGCTTGTGTATTTAGTTTTGATCTCTCTTTCTACACAATTTAATCAGTTTAAAGTCAGTTACAACTGCACAAAGGAGAAATGAACTCTTAATGAGCTCATTTCATATTGTGTGAAAGAGGAAGAGAGGATAAAGCAAGATAAGACAGAAAGTGCTCATTTGCCATCGGCTTCTAAGGACAACAGAAAAAGAAAAAATAAGGAAGTTGCGGTTTCAAGACCACAGAAGAAGCAAAATAAAGAAAATAAAGTTGAAGCTAAGGAATCTAATTGCTTTTTCTGTAAGAAGAGAAACTAATCACAAGAAGAGAAACTGCACCAAATACCACGTTTGGCGTACAAAAAAGTGTATGTCTCTTGCTCTTATTTGTTTTAAGGTTAATTTAATTTTTGTACCCAAAGACACGTGGTGGGTAGATTCTGATGGTACTACTCATATAAATGTGTCTATACAGGGTTGTCTGAACTGTCGAAAATCTAGTGATGGTGAAAGATACATCTATGTGGGTGATGGTGACAAGAAGGTTGAGGTTGAGGCTATTGGAAAGATTAGGTTGTTATTAAAGATTGGATTTTATTTGGATTTGAAAGAGACATTTATTGTACCATCATTTAGACAGAATTTAATTTCAGTTTCCGTATTTGACAAATTCGGTTACTCTTTCTTGTTCATTTGGAAACAATAAATTTAGTCTCTTTCAAGGTTCAAATCTTATTGGTTCTGGTGTTTTATCCGGATATGATAACCTATATTTGCTTGATATAATTGTCTTATATAATGAAACATTGCATTTAAATTCTCGTGGTACTAAAAAAAATTAACCAATTAGAATTTTTTATCATTCTGGCATAAACGTTTGGGTCATATATCCAAACAAAGAATTCAAAAACTCGTGTCAGATGAAATTCTTGATTCTTTTGATTCCTCAAATTCGGATATATGCATTGAGTGTATCAAAGGTAAACAGACAAACAAGACTAGATTAGGTGCCGAGAGAGCTTCAGACGTCTTACAATTGATACATACGAATTTTTATAGGCCATTTTCTACATCCTGTTGAAATAGTCAATAATATTTTATCACATTTATAGACGATTACTCTCGTTATGGGTATCTATATCTCATCCATGAGAAGTCACAGTCAATAACGTGTTCAAAGAATATAAGGCCGAAGTTGAAATTCAATTAGGCAAAAGGATTAAAACCGTTAGATCTGACCGTGGTGGTAAATAATATGGTAGATATGATGGTTTAGGTGAACAACGTCCAGGGCCATTTGCGAAATTCCTAGAGGAATATGGGATCGTTTCTCAATACACTATGCAATGTAGTCTTAGCATGAATGGTGTAGCTGAGAGACGAAACCGAACATTAAAAGATATGGTGAGGAGCATGATTTGTCATACTACATTACTAGACTCACTCTGGGGAGAGGCATTGAAAACTACAGTATATATACTTAATAGAGTTCCAACTAAAACTACAATTCAAACCCCATATGAACTATAGACTGGGAAAAAACCCAGTATAAAGTACTTGCATATTTGGGGTTGTCCAGCTGAGGCAAGGTCTTATAGGCCAAATGAAAAGAAACTCGGTCTAAAACAATTAGTAGCTATTTTGTTGGATACTCTTAAAGGTCAAGGGGGTATAAGTTCTATGATCCCATTTCAAGAACTATTTTTGAGACGGGTAATGCCTAGTTCTTTGAGGATGTTGAGTTTGGGGGGTGGGGAGATAAAGTTAGAGATTTTGTCTTTGAGGAAAAACATGTGTCTATTCCCTCAGTTGTTGTTGATCATGATCAGAGTATTGTCATTCTTGACAGGGATCATGAAATAACTCCAGTTCAAGACAATCTTGATACTCTCCCTAATCAAATTCCTGACATTGTTAATAAGGATCAAACTCAACAATCTCATGAACATGAAGTGTCATTAAAGAGATCCACTAGAGAAAGGAGAAATGCAATTTCGGATGACTACATTGTATTTCTCAAAGAACATGAGGTAAACTTGGAAATGATGAAAGATATTATTATCTTTCTCTAGGAACAAGAAACACATTTTCGACTTGTGCAAGATGTTCCAATCAACTTTCGCCAGGCCATGGAAAGTTCTAAATCTCAAAAGTGGATTGATGCCATGAAAGATGAAATTAAATCCATGAGTGACAATGACGTTTGGGAGCTTGTCCCATTGCCCGAAGGTGTCAACCCCATTGGTTATAAATGGATATTTAAAACCAAGAAGGATTCAGAGGGTAATATCATAAGATTTAAAGCTTGTATTGTCGCTAAGGGCTACACTCAAAAGGAAGGCATTGATTTTAAAGAGACTTTCTCTCCGGTTTCATCGAAAGACTCTTTCAGGATAATAATGACACTAGTGGCACATTTTGATCTTGAACTTCATCAGATGGATGTTAAAACAAAGTTTCTTAATAGTGACATTGAAGAAACAATTAATATGTAGTAACCAGAAAACTTTGTTTCGAGAGATTTAAAAAAAAAAGGTTTACAAATTAAAAGAAATCCATCTATGGGCACAAGCAAGCTTCCCGTCAGTGGTATCACAAGTTTCATAATGTCATTACATCTTTTGGTTTTGAACCAAATATAGCTGATGGTTGTATATATCATAACTCAGTGGGAGTAAGCATATTTTTCTGGTTTTATATGTCGATGACATACTGTTTGCCAGCAACGATATAGGCTTATTACATGAAACTAAGAGATTTCTTTCAAAGAAATTTAAAATGAAAGATCTTGGCAATGACTCTTTTGTATTAGGAATTCAGATACATCGAGACCGCCTCAAACCTGTTCTCAGACTCTCACAAAAGGGCTATATTGTTAAGATTCTTAAGAGATATGACATGTAGGATTGTAAACCAGGTAACATGCCTGTTGCTAAGGGAGACAAATTTAGTCTCAATCAGTGCCCAAAAAATGGTTTTGAAACCAAAGAAATGGAGAAGACACCTTATGCTTCGGCTGTGGGGAGTCTAATGTATGCGCAGGTTTGCACACGACCTGATCTAACACACATAGTTGGGATACTAGGCAGATATCTCAGCAATCCAGGAATAGACCATTGGAAGACAGCCAAAAGGGTCATGCGATACTTATAAGAAAACAAAAGATTACATGCTCATATATCGGAGGTCGGATCAGCTTGAGATCATTGGATATACCGACTTCGATTTTACTGGATGTCATGATAGTCTGAAATTTACATCAGGATATATCTACATGCTTGTTGGAGGAGCTATCTCTTGGAGAAGCATCAAACAACCTCTTATAGCTACTTTCACCATGGAAGCAGAATTTATAGCATGTTATGAGGTATCTAATCAATGACTATGGCTGCGAAATTTTGTTATTGGAGTACGCATAGTGGATAGCATTAAAAGACCACTCAAGCTATTGTGTGACAACAGGTTAGAAGTCCTTTATACTAAAAACAATAGTAGTTTGACCAAGGCAAAGCATATGGATGTCAAATTTTGAGTTGTGAAAAAAAGAGTACAGAAAGGATAATTGTCGATAGAGCACATCAGTACTAACTTCATGTTTGCAGATCCGCTCACTAAAGGATTGCCACCCAAAGTGTTTCATGAGCATCTTGCTCATATGGGTGTCAAATCAGTTGAGAATTATGGTTTTTAGTGAGAGTTTGTTTTGTAGTGTTTCTATGATGTCAAACACCTATTTGGTTGATTAAGTTTTTTAAGGTTGCATCTGCAGATTTACAGTTTTAAAGTTTCATGTACTCTTATAATTTTTAGAATGATCTCGATAAAGTTTAAGGTGGACCAGTTGGAAATAGACATTCTATTTCAGACCACACTTTATGTTATTTCCATGCTATACACCTATACTTGATCCATGTCGTTGATTATATTGATATATTTGATCGTTGTTGGGTCTAGTTATGTCAATGTAACATAGATCTCTTTGATCCTATGTTGATATGATTGATGGACCGGATTGCTTGATGATGATTACAAGTTGATAGCATTATTGAGCTTTAAAAGTTATATTGTCACATACAATACTATGGTTTGTGCATGTATATGAGTATGTCGTCTAAGTGGGAGATTGTTGGATTAGTGGATTTATACTACGTGTACATGAACAATTTAACTATACGGATTAATTATATGTTATGTGCTATCTTACGGTTTGGCTCAAATATTAGTGGTCCTATGCATATTAATATTAATGGCACTAATATGTCATCTTATAAAGTACATGGCCCAATTGTATAGATACCTATGGATTTGATCCTATTTCGAGCATTGGGCACAGGACGTGTATCCTATGTTACTGGGCTTTCGAGCTCACGGTTACGTGTTCGTTTCAGGTAATAAAGATTTGAGGAAGGGTCCGTTACTTAGCAAGGATGAATGAATTCGACTTGTTGTAATATTGCTCTTTTTTTCTAGATATTGACTTTCATGTAATACAAGACGATGTAAGTTGGATATTTATTTCTAGATCCTATGTTTCTGATACTTAAACCCCTTATATTCTTGTCGCCTTACTTCGAATTAAACTTTGGAGCGACGGTAACGCCACGTGTTTAGCAAGTATTGGACAGGAAATCCTGGGACATTACAGCATTGGGCATGACTTTTCAGACCTGAGGCGTCAATGATAATATCAAAAAACAAAATGCCTCGCCAATTCATGATTATGAGACAAATACTTTTCTCTTTCTCCATATATTGATGACTAGCCGAAGCTTGTAATGGATAGAAATGGGTTTGTCGTCGTCGTTAGTTTGTGATAGGTTTGCGGGTTGAAGGATATAGCCGGTGCTTGTGCTTCCCATGAAACTAAATTGTTTATTTTTTTTTCTCCGGTTGCTTATAAAGCGAACAAGTCCAGTGGGGATGGAGGCGCCACTGTTAAGATCAGGTGACCCCTCGAGGGGTTGGTGCGTTCTGCATGGAAGAGTTCCCTTGAGGGGTTGAGGGGGATCCTCCTGGAGGTCATGGCTGTGGCTTCAGAGGCAGAGGCTAATCATAGGAGAACTTTTTTTTTTTTTTTTTGTTCTAGCCAATCATAGGAGTCACACATACACCCTGCGCATCTTCCTCGTCGTTGCGGACATCTCTCAAGTGCGAAGGATTTTGTGACATTTTTTATTGGCTTCTTTCAATGTGTTCACTTTATTTTTGGATTCCAGTTGCGATTGAAGTTTTATTATCCAAGGAAATCACTTTACTACTGAATCCAGTTGCAAGTGAAGTTTAATTTTCCGTCTTGATTTTGGCGATGGAACTTCCTAGTCTTTTGAGCAGTAGGTGAAGGGGTAATGAGCAAAGCGGATAAGAAAGTGTTTCTTGTTTTAAAATTAGTGTTGTAAGATCTTGGTGCTCTCTGTGTTTTGTTGTTCGTGACAAGTTGAATTTGTTTGAGGGATCGTTTAGCTGATTCAAGAAGGCAAAGCGAGGCCGGAAAAATGGTCCATCTGGATAACTTCGAACTGCAGTCGAGCATATACTTTTCAGTTATCGTTGGAGGGGAAATGAATCAATGAGTTGTGTTGTAGTAATAAGCATGCAAAGGCTGCCCTCTAATGCTTTGTTCCTCGCGTATGTAAAATATAACTACTATGGATCAACATCTTAATAGTCAACTCACAGGGAGTTCAATTCCCCTAAGATAAAGATCTCGATTTTAAGTCTTGTAAATGAAAACTAACATGTAATGAATAAGCATTTTTCACAGACCAAATGATGGACAAAAACATAGGCATCGGCGAGTGGAGCTTGTCATGTTCAATATCAACATATGCTGGTTCACTTCAGTTGCTACAGGAAGTATACATGAACCAGGTTATTCGTCTTGTATATCAGAAGCAGTACATCATTGCCCGTATCAAGTGGAAAATTTCCTCAGTCATTAGACAGGCAGTCGAAACTACAAGTTCGTCACCTTCCTAAAATAACAAAAACAGCTAGCTCAAGCACTTGCAGAAGGCACGGTTAGCTCCGAAATGCTCATCTGAGCAGAGTCTGCTTCTTCCTCACTATCATCGTCCTCATCAACAGCCCATAAGAAACTAGCATATGCACCGAGAACGTAACTGCAGACAGCCAACAGATAGGCAATCACATTTTAAGAGGTGAGGATCAGGATCAACTTCTTTTATTCAACAAACCTAATTTACGAGGAGCACAACACAAGGTTGTTTCTGGTCAAAATGGGAACCATAATAAACAGCACAGAGTAAAGACAAGGATAGGACCAAAACACAAAGTACTAAAGCAAAAACAATGGCTTATGGCGTCGGCAAAAAAATAAGCCATTACCTATCAGCTGTATTTGCTTGGATGGCTCGGTTGAAGAAACATGAAGCTTTCCTACGGTCATGATAGAGTTCCCATGTCAGTTTCGCCAACTGTGACAAGGCCTCCCCATCCTGAGGATCAGCTTGCACAACGAGTGAGTAATACTCCTCTGCACCTTTTGTATCTCCCTTGGACTGCCAATGATTTGTCAACTTATATCAGCACAAGTCATTTGGGAAAATCAAATAACACCACGGAGTCAATCTCCTTACTGCGGAATCAGAAAAAATTTGCAGTGACGTGACTGATGGTCATATGATTCACCTGATAAAGGAACTCAGCATAGTTCTTCAAAGCCAGTGCACTTGAAGGATTTTCTTCGATGATTCTTCTATAATCCTCTTCCGTGTTGGCACCTCCAGCGCCTCCTGTTTCCATATAATCTTGGTTTACAAAGGTGTCATATTCATCCTCGTCTATCTCCCACATGAAACCAGCGTATGCTCCAAGCACAGAGCTAAAACAAAATCAAAGGCGATAAAGTTGGTGATAACTGAAGTTATAGCAAAGACCCTGTAATAAAGTTGCTGATAACCGAATAAAGAGACATGAAAGACATCTAACTTTTGCTGAGAGTGAAGACTATATGTAGTTATCAATGCAAGCAATCACACACCTATCTTCAGGAGAAGCTTGAACTGCACGCTCAAAGTATGCCAAAGCTTTATCTCGATCATGATGGAGCTCCCAAACTAACTTTGCATACTGTGATAAGGTCTTGCCATCGCTAGGGTCTGATTGTGTTGCACGCAGATAATAGCTTTCTGCTTCGTGAAGGCGGCCTTTGCTCTATAATCTCGAAATAGTGAAGAATATCAGATCAATCAAGGTCTACAAACGAGAGTGAATGACAGAAAAGATGAAATAAAAACAAGGAACCAAGAACTAGACCGTCACCTGACTCACCTCTACTCCCGCATTGCCAACTTATTACTGGGGTAACTCATTGTAACCTAATGCTATCCAACAGCAATCTTGAACCTCCTCATATGGCAGCTTAAAATTCTGCATGGAACTGGTCGAAGTTTTTACTCAAAATGTTCTAAACCATCCTAAGTATGCCGACTTCGCAGTAAAAGTCCAAATGCACGAGTGTTAAAGCCTCCTACTTACAGGACAATAAGGGCTAGCAAGTTACTAGAGACAACCTCTAAAGCTCACCTCTCTTATGCGTCATGACTTGATGAGTAGACATATTTTACAAAGAAGATTCACGTTCAGCTAGTATTCATAGAACAAACTGAGATCCTAAAGCCCGTATCAGAGTTCTCGGTAAATTATCCTGTATGCAGATGTTACTCGTGACATAAACTTAATGGTGTTATTCTTAACGAGTCGTACCACAATGTTGTTCCCAATACTCTCTCTCTCTCTCCCTTTCACTTCCCTTCCACTTTCTTTCCCCCCTTCCAACACCCAATATGCAGAATATAAGGGGATAACAGTATTAGTAACTACATCACCTATCATCAAACCATTTCGCCCCAATATGCACGAACACAGACGACACAGTACGCAACAAAAACCACATCCATTATATATCACGAAACACATAACAAAACCCAATACCAATCACACAGAACTCCCACCTGCAACAACAAAGCATAGTTCCTCAAAACCAAAGGATGAGTAGGGAACTCATCAACAAGCCTCCCATAATACTCCTCTTCACCTTTCCCACTCTCCATAAACCCAGCAACAATCAACCCATCATCACCATCATCAACACCAAGCCCAGAGGCCATATACATAGGAGGACTACTACATGGACCCACCAAATCATCAAAACCCAAATCCCCATTTTGCCCCTCCTCTTCCACATAATCCCCATTTTCACCCTGCTCATCCTCTTCTTCTTGGATGATCAAGTTCATGTTGAGCCTTGCCAGGCTGAAATCAAAACTGCCAATTGTGTTGATTGAGTCCCCAATCGTCACTGTCCTCACCAATGTTTCATCTTCATTTGAAATTGTGTTGTTGGTCTCATCATCAAGTGAATTGATAGACCCTTCTTGAAAATTGAATGATGGGGTGGTTTGTAGCATTTTGGGTGTGGATTTTTTTTATTGGGGGAAATATGGGAACTTTGGGTGGAATTATATGCAATTTTTGGTGATGGGTTTTGTGTTTTGGTGATGGGTTGGAGGAATGGGGTACGTACACGTAGTCAGCCGATCAAAAATATTTTATACATTTGGCGGGTTACTGAAGTGATATTTTAGATCGTAAAAGTTAATATTTTCATATCATATCCGTGATTCACAATTGAAAACACATATATCCTAAATATAATCTTTAGATCAATACGCGGTTATGTGGACGCTGTCATCCATCTGCTATTCGTTTCGTTGAAATGAAACGCAAAGGGCAATTTTTGACATTATTGTTTAAAGGGGTGCTAATCCATAATCAACTATCACCGTGTAAACTTAGATAACCAACCGCGAGCCGTTAGTTTAATAAATGAACGGATTGATTAAAGTCAAAATAACATCAATACGTAAAGACAAAAAAACAACGGAAATTGTTAAACTTTATAACGGATAACATAATAGATGAAATTATCAATTTACTCTTCGTTATAATTTATATCGGATGGGTCTAATTTTTTAAAAGTCAAATGAGTTATCTGTTATTTTTATTATACGGTCATCCGTTGTAAAGTATAGCGGATGGAGCAGTCCAAAAATAAGTCATTGGCTATAAAGTATTCCGGATACATTTATAGAAGAGAAAACTGTTATTCTGTATTGTTCTCAATCTCCCTTAATACATTCCTGGACTAAACAGTAAAAAAAAAACGATACAAACAATATCTCAGGAAAAAACTCAAATTTTCATTATAGAATCATTTAAACATTCATCATACAAATCAACATCTAAACATTCATCATACAAATCAACATCTAAACATTCATCATACAAATTCCTTTTTGTTGAGAAATCTCTTGAGTCTTACAAATTAACAACTCATAAGCAATCATATATCTATAATTGTCAATATTTTCGATGGTTCATGTTGAATCCGTCATTTTTTTATCCCTTGCATGATGTAATCTATATACTTCATTACATATACCCTGTAATCATTGTGGTTAGGCCATTTCTTGACAACAAAGAACTTGGGAGCTTGATTTTTCTTGAACTTGTCGTGATGTATTGATCGAAAAAGATGTACAAAGTACTCGGTCTACATAACACAAAACGAGCCTTATTAGTGAAGGAAAGGTAAAACCAATGAAAGAAGACCATTCCATGTAAAAACTCATCACATATTTGGTACGCTATACATCTCCACTATCGTGATGTAATCGCTATACTCATACATAGGATCAAGAAGATGCACAGTTCATTACAAGTGAAGATGCACACGTACAAGATGAAATATGAGTTGGTGTACAACGGAATCATCACAAGTGAAGCACTATGGATAGGAATTTGACATTCACTTCTCACATATGTGAAATGACCGGATCGAATGGTATCTATATCTTTAGGGACCTCGAAGAGCAGCATGGATTTTTTCTATGCCTTCTGTGCAAACCGATTACCTAAATCCCTTGAGCACATTTGCACAAATAGACAACTTATAACATAGACCCCATTTCTTTAGCAAGAAGGCCTCGAAACCATCAGCCTACCATATGCGTCAATTACCTCATCAAATAACCACTGACCAGAAGCAAGTGATTTCAACGCACGCTGTATTATCAAGTTATAAAGTCTTCTGCTTTACTCCAAAATAACTAGAAAATCAGAATTAGTAGATGATGGAGCATAGAAAATGTCTTGTATTATCCTTGCCACCTTTATGGGAGCAATCTTCTTTATTGGCCCTTAGGGCCACGACATACTGGCACCAAGTCAACAACTACAGGAACAGTGGGAGCAGGGGCTGCAGAAACTATAGTGAGCTCTCCTAGGGATGATGGCGGGACTAGACACTCGGTAACCATCAAAAGCAAGGGACCCTCACGGAATGACATAAGCGGCTAGGGAATCAGATACTCAACCTTGTACGATCAATCTGTAGTAGCCATGGGATTGGTCTAGAGAATAGGCTCATCGCTCCCGACAGGCGTACTGTGAGATGGCTAATGTGACACCATGACAGATGTGAGCTAACTCTAAATAGGAAAACTCTTCGTATTGAGCATGGTCTGGCCAATATCGTCATGTCCTCCATTCTTTCTCTTCCTCCCAAAAACTGAGGCCATAAAAGTCTCGTGCTGTGCATTCATTGGTGGAAGTAGAGCCGCGATAAGGTTAGAAAGGGCGACCTCTGCATCCCTAATGCTGTCGATGAAGTGTCGATAGTTCGTAATTTTTAATTATATTAATATTATTTTTTGTAAGTCGAACAACAATTAAAAATATGCTAATCAATTTATTTAAAGAAAAAAAAACTATAAACTATACATATGATGGAAAGAGCTCAGTACATATCAAAAACTATATTGGTCCGGGGTTTGGGGTTTCTATAATGAACTAAGGTCGGAGAGGCTTCTAGTATCATGGCAGGCTTTAAAGAATTTAAGAAATGTGATAGACATGTCGTGGTTATTTCAATGAAATCTTATATCTTAGTGAGAAGCGAGGCGGTGTAAGGAGAAACACAAGGCAGATTAAGGATTTCCATGATGCTTTATTGATCTATCGTCTATAAGATCTCGGATATAAGGGGCCAAGATAGACATGGTCCATAAAGGTTCGTGGTCAACAGATAGTAATGGAGAGGCTGGACTAGGTATTGAGTTAAACCCATGATGTATAGAAATATAATGATAAACAAACTTTAGTCTCATAATGTCACAGTATGTATCAAGGTTGAAACTAGTCTATTTGAAAAATAAGCCTGTAATGGGTGAGTAGTAAAGATGGTTCAAAGAAGAATGCAGCAAGAAGGTTCAGAGAGAAACACAATAAGGCTAGTTCAAAGGAATGTAGTGAGTTAGACTAGTAATGGAGAGGCTAGACTAGGTATTGAGTTAAACCCATGATGTATAGAAATATAATGATAAACAAACTTTAGTTTCAGAATGTCCCAATATGTATCAAGGTTGAGACTCGTCTGTTTGAAAAATGAGCCTGTAATGGGTGAGCAGTAAAGATGGTTCAAAGAAGAATGCAGCAAGAAGGTTCAGAGAGAAACACAGTAAGGCTAGTTTAAAGGAATGTAGTAAGGCTGGTACCACTGAGGTCATGAGTAAAGAGACGGTGGGAATTGGGCATTTGGGCTTTTACAGTAAGGAATGGTTGATCGTGGATTACTTTTGGTTGAATAAGATTACTACGGTAAGGCTGAAGAATAGTAAGACTGAGACTGAACTCAACAGGGTCCAGATGAAAGAAAGGTAGATTCTGAATTGCTTCTGTGGGGTTTCTGCAGCAAGGCTGAAGAACAATTAAGTTGAGTTCTATAGAAGGGTTCAGAAAAAGTCAAAGTTAACCGTTGACTTTTGTGCTATGTCAGTGTACTTTTCTGCATCAACATCAGAGGTAATAGGTCTATGAATATGGTTCCAGAATGGCATGAAAGTCACGTTTTCAAGAAAGAACAACTTCAAAGACGCCTAGAAATTTAGGATTGTCTATAAATACAGTGACAATACCCAAGTTTTCACTGGGATGTTTGAATCTCCTTTGCTCTGAAAGGAAATACAAGTACAGTAAGGCTTCAAGTAGACTGAGAAAGAAGTTGATAGTTGAAGATCTGAACCAAACTATTGAAAACAGAGTTGAATGACACTAGTGTTAAACAAACGATTTCAAGAGGTTGTTCCGAATCCTGTTGAAAAGAATGAAAGATTTTTTGTAATGTCTTTGTATTGTGATTTACATGTTTTAAAGTGATAGATTGATTGCGAGTCTAAAACAATTACACATAGTGTTATACTCTTGATTAATACACTGATAATTAAGAAAAGACTAGAGGAAGGGATATAGCAATATTTTACCTATAAAAACCTTCGTGTTTTTACTTTGCAGCTTTCATTATATTTTAATGCTGCTGCTAGTCAACTTAAATAAACAATAAACTAAAATGAACATATGTTACTGTAATAATGTTCCACATTACTGCAGTAAGCTTAGAATAACTCGACTTTCTAACTAACTTTTGTTAGTTTAACAGTAAGGTTTTAAAAGAGAGACTGTTCATCCCCCTCTAGTCTCACAGCAAGCTATCTCCTAACTTTCACAAAGCAGTAATCAACGCCAGATCACCCGAACTGTTCTCAAAGGTGGTAGTTTTCAACAAGGAGACATCGGCGTCCGATCATCTAGTCGTATCTGTTCAATAGTACCATCCTCGACAGCACTGAATGGTGAGCGACAAACAAGTATAAGGCCAATCGGGTTTGAGAATTATTGGGATGGTGATAATGAGCTCGAAGCTATCGTCGGAGAAGCTTGGGGATTGCAAACACCAGCAACAACAATTTCTGCCTTAGAGGAGAAACTACAACGAGTAAGCCTCTCTCTAATCTGTTGGAGCAGACATAAATGTGGACATCTAAAGAGACGAATCAGAGAAGAACAATGTAATCTGCTAGATTTACTTATGTGGAAAGAGGGAACAAGTAACTTAGATCACATTGTCGAGGTACAATCTGAGTTAGATGAGCTCCTAGAGAAAGAAGGAACCTACTAGGCACAATGCTCACGAATCAACTAGATTCGCAAAGGGGACAGAAATATAGCTTTTTTGCACTCACAGGCTAGCAACAAGAAAAGAAGAAATACCATACATGGGTTGGAAAATGAGAATGGTAGGTGGACAGAGGACCCAAAGGAGGTGGCTGGTTAGATCGATCACTACTATTCCAGTTTGTTCACATCACAGGGTGCAACAATTAACTTCTTGCCATCCCCAAATTGGAATACTAGACTTTCGATAGAATAGTTTGCCTTTTTGGATAGACCTTTCACTGCAGTGGAAATAGAAGAAAGCCTGGATCAAATATATGACAGTAAAGCACCGAGTTCGGATGGTCTTAATGCAAAATTTTTCAAAACGCACTAGAACATCATTAGGGGAGAAGTTACAGAAGCAGCACTCCAATACCTGAATACAGAAGCATGTCTCTCTAAGGTCAATTCCATCTTCCTTGCATTGATCCCCAAGGTTAACTAGCCTTGAACACTACACAGTTTAGACTAATCAGTCTATGTAATGTTTTCTACAAATTAATCTCGAAAGCACTGGCAAATCGAGTGAAATAATTACCCTTCCCTCACTGATCTCGGATTCTCAAGGAGCCTTTGTGGTAAACCAGTTGGACAATGCATTGCATCAAAAGCAAAAAGAAGGGCAAGACGAGTTGTTATGCTCTAAAGCTTGATATGATGAAAGCTTACGATAGATTAGAGTGGCCGTTTGTAAGAGCTATCATGGAGCAGATGGGTTTTCTCTCTAGATAGATCATGCTAGTTTGGAATTGCATCTCTTCAATGTCCTTTTCAGTTTTGATCAATGGAGCCTTAACAGACCCCTTCCAACCTTCTAGAGGTATTCAGCAGGGCGATCCGCTATCTCCCTTCCTTTTCATCATGTATGCAGAAGCCTTGTCATTTCTCATTTAGGAGAGCGTTGTTGAGGGCAACCTGTCAGGTGTAGCCGTCCGTCGATATTCTCCAAAGGTTACTCACCTTCTCTTTGCAGATGAAAGTGTTGACAGGTTGACATTGAGCAATCCGTGGCTGGGAAAGTCAACTTCTATCAACAGCGGATAAAGAGGCCTTGATAAAAGCCATTCTGCAAGCCATACCAACACATATCATGAGCTGCTTCCGTATTACTGATAGTGTTGTTTAGACCCTGTTCAAGGAATTATACAGGTTTCTCTGGGGTTCTAAGCTGAAAAAAAACGTATACATTGGATATGATGGGAGAGTTTGTGTCAACCTAAAATTATAGGGGTGACTTGGTTTCAGGGGGACTCGGTAGTTTCAATGATGCACTCATGGCGAAGCAGTTATGGAGACTAAAAGATAAAACCTAATTCACTAGCTGCTAGAGTTCTCAAAGCAAGGTATTACTCACAAGGGATGCTCATGTTATAGCGGGATAGAGTCAGTCATGCATGAAATTGTATCGTGCCCAAGAGCTTAAGAGGTTTGGCGTGCGAGTCCTTTCTTCTCAACAATCCTATCTCTTGAGCTCACCTTCACAAAGTGGATGAGATACACAATGGAGACTACTGACAATACCCAATTTGCTCAAATCTGTCTGTTCTGCACGCCATATGGACAAATAGGAATCAAAGGGTTCATGGGGGTAAAATCAAAAAGGTAAATCTTGTTACCAGGATAGCCTTGGCTTTAATCAAGGATTTGCTTACCAGCCAAAATTCTACTAATATCACCAAGGGAAAGAAGGGGACTCATGTGCAAAATTTGAACAAAGCACACCAAGACACAAGGCTTCACTAAGATCAACGTAGATCATCAATAAACAAATATGGCTGTGTTGCTTTGGGCATGACGGCAAGGAACTCGCAGGGAGTAATTGTAGAAGCTATGGAAAAATGTATAGCTGGGGTTTTCGATCCAACTATGGGGGAAGCTTTGGCATTGAGTATAGGAATGGAAGCAGCAATCTCTCTTGGTTTGAGGCATCTTGAGATAGAGAATGATTGTCAACATACGGTAAAAACGCTACAACAGTATTTTGAGTCAAACCCATGATGTATAGAATTTGAGTGATAGGGAAATCCTAGTCTTACAATGTCCTAATATGCATCAAGGATGAGACTCGTCTGTTTGAAAAGTGAGCCTACAACGGATATATAGTAAGACTGATTCAAAAAGGATTGCATCAAGATTGGTTCAGAGAGTAACGTAGTAAGGTTGATTCAAAAAGAAATGGAGTAAGAATAGCAACATTGATAGTGAAGGGAATACTAGGGTGAGAGATATAGTCATATTTTACCTATATACTTTACCTGTATAAACTTTTTGTGTCATGATATTATTATTTTCATTATCTTTAACCCTATTACTAATCAACTTCGATCAGCAATAAACTAAAAAAGAACCAACATTACTACAATAAGATTCCGCATTACTACAGTAAGCTTAAAATAACCCTTCTGTTTAATTGATCTTTATTAGTTTAACAGTAAAATTTCGAAAAAGAGACTATTCATTGTCTCCCCCCTCCTTTAGTCTGACAGCAAATATATTGGGACTTTCACAAGGATCCCTAGATTTATCTTAGCAGGTGGTATAAGCGAAGACTATATTCATTGATATCACATTTTTCTAATTTTGGTTGGTCTTGGATACCTTGGGAGGTTAATAAAGCGCATATGTTATGACAAATTATGCCTCTGAGTCCTATGTAAAAGAGGTTTGGGACATTAGCTTACTTGATTATGTAACGGGTATATGTCTCCATGAGGTGAGCAATGAAGTTTGGGCCCTATTGAGCAATTTCAAAAAACCAAAAAAATAAAAATAAAATTGAATGGTCATTCATTAAATGCCCAAAATCCAAATTCAATGTAACTAATATAAATCGATTCTTAATTATTCCTAAAATACAGTATGTTTGAAATATGTGTAAAAATATGAAGTAATAAAAAATCAAAAAAAATATAAATATAAATAGTTTATGGTGTTTTTTTAATTTAAGTTATCATCATAAATTTTCAAACAAAAAATTTATATGATTATAAAAAACTTAAAATCAAAATTGGATAATGTATTTTGTATAAAAATTAATATCATATTCTTTTTTTATTTATTATGTAAAAGTGGAAAAAACCACCCAAACCCGCAAAAATGAATTTAGCGCATCATCATCACATCCATCTCCTCCAACACATCACCACCCTCATCCTCATCATGCAATTTTGAGTAACTGAACCCAAAACCACCCAAACCCGCAAAAATGGAAATCGTCCTTCAATCCAAAACCAAATACAAATCCAACTCAAATCTTGTTTAAATCGAAACCGTCACTCAGAATTCAATTTCACTCATCAATCCTAAACCACGCATTTTTTTAACAACAAAATCCAATGAAAAAAAAATATGAAATTGATTAATTAAGATTTTTTTTTCATTCGAATTCTGTAGAGAAAATTCATTTGATAAGAAGATAAATTCAAATGAATTGATTCAAACGACCATTGACAAACTAAAAAAAATATGCTTCTAGGATCAAAATATTCAGGCGCAAAGTTTATATAATATAGGCGCACTATTTCATTCAAAGAGCAGCGGCGTTATTCCAACACTGCGAGGTGGGCCGGGCCGACCCTATGGGCTTTTCATGGGGGTGGGAGGGAGGCTGTTGGCGGCCCAACGGATCCAAATTGTTTCGATCATCGGGTGGGTTAGCGTTACAATGGGTCCGTTATTTTACGTGCTTCATAAGCTGAACCTGCTTCGAATATCGGTTGATGATGAGATGGCCGGCATGGATCGAACCAGCCACGGCGGATTCACATATTCGTTGAACGATGAGGAGGGGAGCAACATGCATGGTGTTGAAATGTTTGGCAAGATCGAGTCTTGAAAGTTGTTGTTTGCATCGGTTCTACTGAGCATTTGATTAGGTCGGTGTGGGTTGTGTGTTGGCCGTTGTCAATATTGAATTTGTTCATATTGTACAAGAGGAACACGTCGGTTTATCCCACATTGATAGTGGACGTTATTATGATCTGTGTTACTGTGTATTGAAGATATTAGTCCTGTGTGTCCATGAACGATTCGATGTCATTTGTACCGACATGAGCGTTTAGTTTGTTTTAGGTTCAGTGGTGGCTGTAGAGTTTCATATTTTCTGTTGACTGTTTCTGATGGTTTATCCCAATTGACGGTGAGCATTTTTGCGAACTGTGTTATTGTTGAAGATATTGGTCCCTTGTGTACGAACGATTCGATGTCATGCGAATTGAAATTGGAAGACTTAAAGTCATGTGGATAGATATTAACGGGTTGAAAGTATCATGAATTAATGTATTTTTTTTTTTTTTTTTGCAATCATATAAGTAATTAAAGAAGGTGTCTTTCCCATTGATCTGATAAAGATCTTGCTCTAAGTGGATCGCGACCATAATAAAAGGTGTGATTTACATGAATTGTTGGATATATCAATGAAACACGATGCATATGTGAAACTATTTCCACCTGCGTTATTGGTTGGTATCAATGTATCATCCAATTAACATTCGTAAAACGGAAAATGAAAAGTTGCTACAATCAGCAATCAAATACATGTTGTAACCAATTTTGAACCACATGTTTGACATGTCATAAAGTCACATTTTCCTTTTCATGATGCAAATTGCAAGTACCCTTGCAAACACCTGCAACCATAGACATCAAACAGGTTCGATGGGATCGCTGAGGGTTTTTAGCTTGTCGGGACAAGTTAAACGAAGAAACAATGTATTCCTTGATCCATTTATAATGAGAATATAGATTCAGCTAAGCTGCACGGGGAAACCAACGTTCAAAACCAAAACTCACTTCGGGCATGCATATTGATTAACTCAATCTCGCTAACGAGTGAGGAGAGACCTATGTATCGGTATCTACTGTTGCATCCTCTAATCCATAATATGCTAAATTACGCAATGAGAACAGATACGTGACGGTACAAAAGGCAGAGCCTAAAATGCATTGTTAGTAGGATTTGATAGCAAGTGAAAAGTACAATAATATAATTCCTTGATCCGTTCATCATACCAGCAACAACAGATCAGTGTCAGTGAGCTTGTCATTGGAGAGTATAAGATTCAATACCTGGACATGGTACCAGTCCAGGAATTACCGGAGAAATAACACATGTAACAAGCTATTGGCGTTATCTTGATGGAGACTACAATAACAAGAACAAATACGAAGAAAATAACCCAATAAGCCATAAGCCGATAGGTATCAGCCATGACACAAAAGATATCACCAATATCAAGTGTTCGGTAGATCTCAAGTAATACAAATAGATGTATAAGTGACTCAAGTGCTGAAAGTTTTCATCAACCGACTGAGTACCAATGAAATCAGAAAAAAAATTACCATTAAACCAAAAAAGGTTCCAAGATTAAGCACTGCAAAGGGAGAGCAACATCACAAGCTCCAAACATAGGTGCAGAAACATTGCTTACAAATCAAGAAGCCACTCACAATCCATCATTTGCAGAGTTGAAATGAGACAGAAAATCACATCTCCTTCGAAGCTTGTTCAGGTTCACTACCATTTTCAGGTACTGACAAAGTCGAGGAATTCACCCCAGCCGCTTCGACCAAGCGAGTACCATTCACTGGAGACGCCACATGCGTGCCTGGTATGGCCTCTTCACTGCCAGCTTGTTCTTCATTTAAAGATGATCTCTCAGCATCTCCGGGTTATTTATTCTCTTCCCTCTCTGCCTTCGTTCTTTAATCCATCCAACAATAATCTGCTTCATATCGTCATTGAGAATGACATTTCCATCAATGGAAATTCACCACAGAGATTGTTAAAACATAAATCGACGTAAACAAGAGATCATAATGGGCTGAACAATTCTTGAGGACTGGAGCCATTAAGATCTTTCCTGCTCATGCCAAGATAAACCAGCTTGGTTAAGTTGTAAGTTAAGTTGCCAAATCTGGAGGATGACGGAATCCTGCCAGAGAACAGATTATCATGAAGTGAAAGCTCAATCAGCTCCGTCATGCTCCCCATCTCTGGTATTCTTCCGTGCAGATAGTTTTCCCACAGGTACAGATACTTCAGGTTCCTCAGACCTCCTAATGCACTGCTCAGTGATCCCTAACAACTATTGGCCGACAGGCCAAGATGTTGCAAGTTCCTCAAAAGGTAAAGATCTTGAGGTATTGAGCCATTGAGATGAAATTTACGCGCATATCAAGATATGTAAGCTTATTTAGATTGCCAAATCCAGGGGACAAAATTTGACCTTGGATGCTATTTTCTGAAATGTCAAGTGAACTCTGTAGTTACTTGGAATAAAGGGGCAAAAACCTTCCGACACCAGAAGAGGAATGAAATGACTTAAATGGAGATCAGTTACTACATGCGAGTTGCACGTGACATTCACAGCAATTTGAGCTGGAATTCGAAGACATCAATAAAAGAGATGATGAGTTTTTGTACTGCTTTAACTCTCGGACGACCAATCCTGTGAACTCGAGAAGGGCTGCTTCTTTGTATTGAGTGCAAGAAAGAGAAGGATCAGAAAAAATGTAAAACGCTATGAAGACAATAAGATACACAACTAAGCTCGCCATATGAGTTTGTATTTGAAACTTCGCGTTCTAACTTCAACATCAAAACATGAAGCCATTGACTGCTCTGATACAGAAGATGAGCTCATGGAACTTTGCGGTCACATTGCAGGCAGATTTCTGCAGTCAACACTTGATGGAGCTGAACATCAAGTCAACTTGAATAATCAAAGTCTACACATTTTGTCTTGAAATTGTTGCATTGTTTTAACACCACGTCCATTAGTGCATCTAAGAATTAGTAAAGACATCCAAATAATAATATCTATTAGTGCTATAAGGATCGACTTAGAATTAAGCAGTCTTTCCCCCAACCATGTGGACAAAGGTATGGCCCTTATTGAGTACATTAGAAACGATCTCTTTATATCATACCTAGGGTAAGATTGGTTATATCTGGCAACCCTAGACCCTTTATTCATGGGCTTATATGGGATCTTTGCATTGGGCTGTACTTGCATTGCAAGATCACAATAGTTAAGAATTAGCATAAATAATCGAGCCAACACTAAATCAGATATCAAGGATTGAGGATTGAGGAACTGATGATTATTAATCCCATGAGTTAAATAATACTCTAATTGGTAAATGGAAAACAATAAAATAATTTCTCTATTCTTTTCCTTCCTTAGAATACAAGGGGTTGTTTAGTATTGCTGAATACTTTTTTTTTATCATAATTAGTATTGTTGAATACTTGAAAATCAAAATTGAAGGCTACGTCAGGGGATAAGGATTGACAAAGAAACGAAGGAAATTATCCAATGATTTGCTACTCGCATAAGATAGCTCTTCAAGACTTCAAGGTGGCTCAGGTTTGCTGAAAAAATTAAAGTCATTTTGGCCAAAGCCAGAGAGCTGATTGTAGGAAAGATCTATCAACCCAATGGTACTACCACGGCCGAGCATGGAGAAAATGTTTCTGAAGAAATTATTTCTTGACAAATCTAACACAGTAAGATAAGATTAGATAGGAGACTGAATGAGAGACTAAGCTGGAAGAATTGCTGTCGGAGAGCAACCGTGATTTCTTACTGACAGTGACCCCAATGTTTTTGCAAAATTTGCAAAACTTTGGACATAATGGCGCGTAAGAGGTTACAATTGGAACAACTCCAGAGGAATGGAACCAGTAAGATTACTCATATATAGACCTGTGAGGTTAGTTAAGTTGCCAGATCCAGGAGATGGAATTTCCCCTTGAATAGAATTATTTGAGCTGTCAAGCAGTCCCAGAGATCACACCAGGAATACAAGTAATTGAATCAGGAACAAAAGGGTTTAAAACTTTAAAGCAAACTAACATGGGAATCACATGGTACCGTGCCCCATTCACACCTCTTAAGTTCTGTGACACAAGAGGCAGACAATTGAAATACTGGTCAGGGAAAAATTCACGGCAAGCAATCTCATAAATTGCTGAAGGGCTTCTGTCGGATCATGATGGCAGGAAACAGGAGGAGGACAAAGCGAGAAACACAAGATGCCAAATGTTAGAAGAACGCCTTGCACCCAGAAGGATGCAGACCTTTTTTTTGTTAGAAGACAGTCGAACATTATCATTAATGCCTTTGATGCGTCAACTGGTATTATGGGGGAAGATGATGGAAAGACTTGAAAGTCTACCACCCTAGTCTAGAACTTCCTCAACTTATTCCAAGAACTTCACCAAATGAAAAAATACAGAGTAGCTTATGACTGCTCGTACAAGTGACAGAAGAATTTCACCTCAAATGCTTAAGCTTCCTATAATCAATTAAATATTTGTTTATGGGGAAAAACGGATATGTGGCATTTGCCACACTAGTTTATGCATGACAAATGAGATCAACGATGCAGATTTTAAATTGACAGATTTCTGAAATCTAGATAGAAATAAAAGGAAAGCAAAATTTTTAAAGAAAACTCCAAAAAAGTACCAACTTAAAATCTATTAGATCTCAATCGGCAACACACAATCTTGTGTGTGTCATGCCACATATCACAAACCCTTTATTAATTTTTATTGCTCAAAATCAATATTAAAGGGCATGACTACGCTAAACTTCTTCTATATATCAAGTTTAGTCTCCAATCACTACATGCTGAAGTACGATGCAAGACAGATACGCAACATGCATACCTTTTTATTTGGAGATGCAGATGTTCTTTTAAGAGTTCCTTTGGTTCCAACCATCGATAGATTGTGATCCAAGGTTGCCCGTGATTGAAATTATCATGTGATATCTGATTCATCTCACTGTGTACCTACACGATGAGTCGAAATCAGACTCTGACAACCTAGATAAAACCGAAATCAATTTTCGAGGGATACATGCTACAATAGAAGGCCCCTTCACAACTAAGACAAAGCCCAATATTGGTTGTGAAAATTTCCTAGGAAGCAACCTTGTCAAAGTCCAATTCAGCATCCGAAAAATGACCTATCTATAATTGGGATCTTAAATTCAGATAATAATTTTTTTACCCTGAAAGTACACCAAACTACGATGGTCTGGTTACCACTCTCGATGTTGAAAAGAATACAGTTCCATTGATAGATTACAAAAATCCCTCATATATTCATCAACTCGAAACAGATTAATTCACGCAAATTATACAACAGCCATGCATCAGTCAATGCCAAGAGTAGAGATACCAGCTGCCCAGGTTACTAACCTTTACTCATAAGCTTCGTGAAAATTGATGATATCCATTAGATTCAACAAGATTGGAATAATCCAGGATATCCTGTCCATGTATCTTCATCTTGACTAAATTCCTGCAAAACAACAAGTGACAGCAAAACAGGATTAGTAGGAGGTCTCATAATTTGGTTTCTGAAACGATACGTTATCTGACCTTAGAGATATGTACGAGTTTATGATTTCCTACATCATCGTGGCGGGAGGAAAAAAACTTCATAGGTGGAGCAACAGACAAATTACGGATTGTGATGTTTACATATAAGACATAATATTAACGAAATCCACACTATGCTTAAGCAGCAAGATTTGAAAATATGACAAACCAAAAAATGAAAGAAAAGGTTGGAGTAGCATATACTACCAGCAGAGCATGAAAACACCCTTTTCACAGCCTCCGGCTCATCAAAGTGTCCACCAAGTAAAGCCAAACCACGCTCCAAACGACTAATGGAGCTCGCTCGATGTAACAATAATCCACAACGCTGGTGGAAATTTGATGAAAGGCTTCGAGCCAGTTCAGAGAAAGGGAATGGCAGCCCGGAATATCGGTTGAAAACCCTTAGAGGCGACAATGTAGAGCAAAGCTTCCAACCAGAATGAAACCTGGGATACGAAGCTCACACTTCTTGACGAATGTTTCTCACTATAATGAGCAGCTTGCTTAAGATAGAAGCAATTTGAATTTCAAGATTAAGCAAACTTATGCTGTCTAAAAATCTACAACAGTTAGATAAAGAAATATGCCAAAAGAGATAGAACCTGACAAAGACTCTGACTTAGTTTTTCAAGGCAGAATGCATTAATAGAATCGAAACCAAAAATGCAAGCACCAGAATGCATGTTATCCACGAAACTTCAGATATATAGCTCAGAAGATGGATAGAATGTCTTGATGCAGAACCGGAACCAGAAGCCAAATTCAAACTGATAAATTTGAAGTACAATCAAGCGTCCTGAGAAGGAAGGAAAAAGAGAGAAATTACGAAGCATAACTATTACAGACGAAGCTTGAAGCTTGTTCAGGTTCACTACCATTTTCAGGTATCTGACGGAGTCGAGGAATTCACCCCGGCTGCTTCGACCGAGCCGGTACTCACTGGAAACTCCACATGAGTGCTGGTAAGGGCTTCTTCACTGCCAGTTTGGCCTTCATTTGAAGACGAGCTCTCGGCATCCGGTTCTTTGCTTTCTTCCCTCTTTGATATCAAAGGGAGAAATGACCTCACGGTAGCCCTCGTCCGTGCCTTTTCTGCTTCAGCTTCTTCGATTTCTCGTCTCTTGGCTTCTGCCTTCTCCTGCTCCTTCCGCTCGATGAGCTTGCCCAATTCCTCCTCTCTGCCTTCTTTCTTTAATCCATCCACAATAATCTGCTTCATATCGTCATTGAGATCGACACTTCCATCATCAATCAGATTGTTCACTATACCAAGCACATCATCCAGCTTTCCCACATCAGACAGAGACTTGAAGATAAATTCATATGCAGCGGCATCCATCCTGAGCTTCTTCACCATTATATCGAAAAAGGACTTTGCCTCATCAACCTTCCCGACCTTCACCAACCCGTCAACCAACCTACTGTAGACACCCATATTAGGCCTCAAATCTTCATCAACCATCTTCTTAAAGTATCCAGCCGCATCATCCGGCCTATCTTCCTTGAAACAGGTATCCATCAATAAACCATACGAAACCTCATCCGGACGGACACCCTTCTCATGAATCCTACCGCATAGCTCCTCAGCATCCGACAATACACCGTTATCACACAACTGCTGAATCAAGTTATTAAACGACAAAATATCAGGACTACATCCTGCTGTCTCATCCATTACCATAAACACCTCCACTGCCTCCCTAAACCTTCCTTCTCCACAATACCCATCCACTATCACATTATAACTCCCGAGATTCACTGTTATCTTCCTAGGGGGGCTATGCAGCGCCTTCATCCTCTCAAACAGCCTCAAAGCCTCGTCAAACTTCTTATTCTTACACAACGCCTCCAACACGAAGTTGTATGCTTCAACCCCCATCTTCACCTTCGGACTCTCCCCACTGACCTCCTCATACAACCCCATTGCGGCCTCCTCATCCCCCTTCAAGAAATACCCTTTAATCAACGGCCCATACAAGATCCCCTCCTTCACATCCCCTCCACCCGTCTTCTCCTTCCACTCATCATACATCTCAAAAACCTTATCAGCCTCCCCACTCTTCACAAACCCGCCCATCAACCAACTATAAACCACCGCATCCGCCCCAAACCCCATCCCAATCATCTCATCCTTCACCTCAACACCTTTCTCCAACCTACCCTCCACCACCAATCCCTTCACAAGAACCCTAAACGTCGTCCCATTGGGGCCAAATGGCGCATCCTCCACCAACCTCTTATACCACTCCAACCCATTCTCCACCTTCCCGCACTCGCAATACACCCTGATCAACATATTATACGTGACAACACTCGGCGCAATCCCCGCCTGCACAATAAACCTATGAAGCGACAACATGTCAGCGAAACGGGATTGTCGGTAAAGAGCCCACATGACGGCATTACAAGTATATATCGTCGGCCTACAATTAGAGTACACGGAATGCCTCGTATATAGCGCCGCCTCATCAAGATCATTTTCCCTAATTAGGGTCAATATCTTGTTGTGGAGGTTTAGACGGGGCGCGGATAGGGTTGCGATCGAGTCGGGGAGTTTCGGTGAATTAGGGTTTTGGGACTGAGATGTACGTTGATGTGGGGAATTGGTGGGGCTGCGGAAGGAGTTGGGTGGGGGTTCGACGCGGAGACGGCGTTTTCGTTGGCGGCGGAAGGCCGCGGCTTCATCGGGGGTCGCGAAGGAGAGGTGGCGCCGGAGATTTGGGATGAGAGTGGCGGTGGTGGTTAGGGTTTTGAGGTGGTGGAGGAATGACAGCTTTGAGAGAGCCATCGGCGGCGACGGCGAAGGGAGGCGGCGGAGAAGGGCGGCAGCGGCGGAGAAGGGCGGCAGCCACGGAGAAGGAATGAGGGTTCGAGGGGTTTTTGTTTGGGTTTAACTTGGAGCCTTGGCAAATGGTTGATAGACTTTATTATTAGCAGGAGGATCAAATATTTTGTTGTTTCTGTTCATCTTTAATCTACAAATCGTATATTGTGCCACATTGAAACTAATATAATTACAACTTACATATGTAAATCACTTAGATTTTTTGTTTATTTTGAACATGTATAGAAACTTGTGGATATGACTAATATATATTAATATACTAGTAATAGTATGATTTTTGTATGGACTTCAAACTTACAAATGAACATGTTAAAACTTTGTATCCAAAATGGACGTTTATAATGAATGTTTTTTTTTTCCCTTTTTCCCAACTAGCGAAAAGGTTCCTAAGCACGAACTCAAGTAAACTATGATTAATGGGTGATATTGTTATTATTTATTCCTTCAGATCTGTGAATTAATCAAACAAAATGATCCCTTTCAAACCGAGTTAATGGCGTTGGTTACACGAATATTACCAAGACACTGCACTGTCAGGAATTATTAACCTGATGTGCTGTGCAGTCCATGTAAAAAATCTATCGACTTCATTGCTTGGCTTCAAAATTAGTAGTGTACATATTTTCTCTTGCAAACAATAAGCATCATACAGCATCGCCCATGCAGCTTCTATATAATGCAAAGACCCTAGTATAGCAGGCATATAGCATATAAAGAATGAAGGCCCACAGTGAGAAATTGAATGGGACAATCTATGCAACTTAACATCATATAGCATTTCTGGCTCAAGATACCAAAAACCAGAACGACTGCTTCGTCATGTTGTGCTTGCGACCATCACAGCAAGCTAATCCAGAATCCCAAGAATGGGAAAACACCAACCAACAATCGCAGTAGCAGAGGCAAATCTCTTCTTTTTACTCTCCTGTTGGCATTCCACTTCTTGGTCGTCGATTTACTCCTGTCTATCCTTTCCGCAGAGAATGCTGAAGCATTGCTTTCGACTTCTGGTTCTCCAACCAAGTCCTCCCATCCGCCGAAAGTTGAAGCACTACGCTTGTCGACATTATCATCGTCTTGACTAGCTACCCAAAAATGGTTTTGCTTATTTGGATATCTCATATTCCAACTTTCTTCTCCTACTTCATCATCATCCTTCAAGTAAGAATCTTCTCTGTACACTGAGGATTGACGTCTTCGGGGCCTTGGCCTTGGTTTCCGACTATTTTGAGTCCATTCCCAAAGCTTGTTGAATGAAAAGGTAATCAGGGCTAGACCAAAAGGTACCCCTAACGCCATGACGAATGCTTTTGGACCAGTTGCTAATATCCACGACAACATAATAAGAGGCAATGTCCAGCCGTATGACTTCAATACCTGCACCAGCTCAAAATCACATATGCAGCGTGCATTGTTAACATCAGAACAAGATCATCCTACCTGAGAACAAAGTTAAGCCTCAGACCTAAATTATTCAACTTTAATTTTAAAGGACATCTCGAATAGCTATAAGCACGGCAACAGTAAACCTTATTTTGTGAGGAACATAGGGTACCTAAGTAGTTATACTCATTGTATATCAACTTATAAGTAAAATCAGATCATTTCATAACTAAAGCATGAAACCCAAGGGCCTGATTGTGGTAACTGGATTCTGTAGTGGCAGCCGCTCTTATCTTCTGTGTAACGTGGCGAAAAAAATTAGCTATGTTGCTTACAGAATGTCAGACTACTTATCCACAGCTAACATAGCATGCCGCACCTTGTCGACCGTTCACAGAAACTATGGCTCTTAGTATATCACACAGAATTGCAAGGAGGTCACAGGACAGGACTACATTCTAACCTGACCATTTCTGTAGTGATCCAAGTTCTTTTTGTTCTAGATGCTGAGCTCCCTGCTTTGAAAAGTTATTTTTTTTTGGAACTAGCAAGTGGATATCACCGAGGTTAGGCAACCAAACTACTAGGTTACAACACACGTTATTCAAAAACAAGCTGAAGGAGCAAGATTAGTCTTACCCAAGTGTCCTAGTTGAGACTTGAGAGGACAGTTCATGAGAAAGCTTAAGCTGCTAGTAGAATTGGTAGATCACTATTAGTATCACAAGTCCTTAACTTGTTTATTATAACATTTTTAAGAAACTCACATTATTTACATAGAAAAATACAACTGATAACTAAATATATTTATTTTAAATCATATAGAAAATCTGAAAAATGTCATGATGATGTCAAACTATATAAATAATTGTTATCTTCTAATGATGTTAAGAGTAATGAACAAATATGTAACAATATGAACTAAATATGTAATGTTATTGGAACAAAATATATGAGATAATGAAAAGATATTATAAATTAAATATATAAATATAAATCATGAATATTGTGTCATTAATGTAGCATCAGTTAAATTTGATATAAAAATAAACTAAACTTTGATATCAAAAACCTCAAATATAATTTTATTTATATTTTTAAACCGTGTCGGCATCAAAACATGTGCTTACACGGTGTCATTGCTTGTATAAGAAAGTGAGGAGTCATCGTGGATAAAAGAAAAACAAGAGTCACTTAGGCCATTATTGATAAGCTATGCCATTATTACAAGCCATTATGGATAAGTCATGTCCATGATCAACCAAAAGAAAACCAATTTTTGATATCAAGAGGTCCTAAATTTGCTTTATATATATGAATAGATAACATGATTGTCACAGTCCATGTCAAGAAACCAAGCCTTCCGAAAATTCGATCATTATTATTGCGAAGATTATAATCTTTACAAAGCCCATCGAATCACACCCATAATCTAGTGAATACACACATGCAGATACAGAATTCAACTCAATCACAAAGATTTTACTCGGCAGAAGTGCGATTTCTCACCTCACCTTGAGAACCCACAAACCTTCAACAACGTCCCCCAACCAGTCCTCTTCTCCATCTTCCTCCTCCTCATCCCACCACCGCCGCTTCTTTCTCCTCCTCCTCCTCCTCGAACCGGACCAATCTCGTCTCTCATTACCTTCATAATCGAACTCGGATCTCCGCTCCTCCCGAGTTCTCTCCTCGTTGGAATCCGGCGGCCGGCGACGGGGTTTCGCGTAACAGTTCGTGGTGGTGATGAAGTGAGACGAGGGGATTGTGAAGTTGAAGTGGTGGTACGGTGACGGCGGCCGCCATGTGGTGGTGGCGGTGGCGGTGGCGGTGAGTGGAGATGGGTGGTTGAGAGTGGCAGTGAGGCGATGATGATGAATTTGCAGCATTGCTTACGAGAAGTGTTCTCTTGGGGCTTTCTTGTGGTTATGCCCTCACTACCATCATGGCCACGTGCTCTCTTTCAACTTGAACGTCTTATGCGACCGACCACGTCTTGCTACTCCCGAAAGCATAAGGAACCAATATCTACGCTCCGTCACATATTTCTACGTCTATAAATATATATATGATTTTATTTTTAAATTAAATCGTATTTTGATCATTCTCTAATTTATATTTTAATTAAAATATAATACATATTAATTAATAATTCACGATAAATTTATAAAAATATTAGAGAATGATCAAATCTTATATATATATATAAATTAAAATATATTAGAGGATGATCAATTAAAATATAAATTAGTGGATGATCAAAATACGATTTAATTTAAAAATAAAATCTTATATATATAGACGTAGAAATATGATTAAAATATTAAAAAAATTTATTTTTTTATCATTGTACGAATCGAGTCAAACTTTATCTCAATATTATTAAAAAATCAAAACATTGTAATATATTAATGAGATGGAGAGAATATCTGTTAAAAGACAAGATATTCAACATCTATACTAGTCATTAGGGGCAACAAAATTAATGTTTGGTATGATTAATGTCACATGACAAAATGCAACGCCGAATATTGTCATCGTGTATGGTATATCCTCCTTTCTTTTGCTTATAAACTATAGGTCGAATAACACGCACCCGTAGGGTTCTTTGGATTGAGCAAAAGTTATTCTAAAGTTGTCAAGTCTCCCTGTCATCACAATAAGAAAACCTGAATAAGAGGAAACCCTCGATCGTGCAATGATCAACTTTACACTTCCAAATAACAAACATTACATTGTAATGTAATGCATGATCATTAACCAGCAACTAAGCCCTCAGATAAACATGCATGATCATGCAGCTGGGTGGAACCAAAAGCTAAGTTTTTTTAATCAGCAGAACCAGATCTGCATCAAGCTACTCATGTTTGCGCGCATATACTAGATCACTAATCAATAATAATAAATTCCTTCCTCAAATATTGAACTCGTATAATTCATATAGACATATGCATATATAGCTCGCAAAGGGAATTGGTCCTTCAAAATTGCTGCACACGTCGAGAAACATGGACAACGAATTAAACGAAGCAGCAAGAGAAGGAAACATCGATTTCCTGATTGAAGCGCTGACCTTGAAGTTCAAGAAGGGGGATGAAATCATCCAGGAGAGCTACTTCGTCTCGCGTACTGCAGACTCAGGCGACAATATCCTGCACGTAGCAGGAAGCCATGGCCATGTTGCATTCATCAGCAAAGCTCTAGAGAAACTCCCAGCATTGGTGCTGCTGATATGTCAAAAGAACTCGTATGGGAACAACCCACTGCACGTCTCGGCAAAGTTCGGGCAGCTAGAGGTTGTCAAAGTCCTGGTAGAATCGTACAAATCATACCTGCAAGACATAGAAGGAACCAAGAGTCGATCTATGTTGTTGACGCTCATGATAGCTGAAGAGGGGGTGGCAGCAGATCCATGGAGCGCGCTGAACTCAAGTGGCGAGACGCCACTTCATGAGGCACTGAAGAATGAGCACCACGATGTGGCATTGTATCTTCTTGAAGCTGATCCAGATCTCGCAAACTTCATCAATAACAGAGATGAGAGTGTGCTTTATGTTGCAGCAGCCTATGGCCAGGAAAAGGTTCTGGAGAAAATCATAAACTCGGAGAAGTCATACAGCATAAAAGGACCAGGCGGGGCTACGCCATTGCATGCTGCTATATACGCTTGTACTGGTTAGTATCCACCCGACGGGCAATCGCTATTTTCTATCCAACATTTACTGCTCTTACATTAATGAAGAATATGATTCTCACACAGTGAATGTCAGATACGAGTGAATATAAGACAACCATATGAATGAATTGAACAACGGAAATATGATATGGCGAGTATATCAACAGCTAAATTTTACCAACTGCAGTATCCAATACCATTTTGAAATAAGCATCTAATAATTCATGCAATGCAGTGAGAGCTGTGGAGCTACTGCTTGAGAAAAGACCCGAACTAATCAAGAAAGCAGACAACTACAAGATGACAGCTCTACACTACGCAGCAGAGCGAGGTCCAGAATGGTCCATCGAATTACTACTAAAGAGAGACAAGTCTTGTGCCTACCTGCGTGACGCCGAGGGTTTAACCCCCTTGCTAAAGGCAGCAACCAGCGGCCGCATGCAAGCTGTCCAAATCATCCTACTCCACTGCCCACAGTCAATTACGATCTGTGACACCAAGGGCGGATCAATCCTGCACATCATCACACTGAAGAGTAAACAAGATGGGGATGAGCTGGTAAAACTTCCAGCAGTAAACAGGCTAACCAATGAGTCCGATCACGAGGGAAATACCCCGTTGCATCAAGCTGTGGTGGATGGCAATCTTATAATGGTGGATCTGCTACTGGGCAATAATAACACAGACCTAATGGCAAGAAATAAAGGTGGTCTAACGGCCTGGGAATCTATCAAATCACTACCAGAAGTTTCAGACAGCATGGTAAGTAGCAGGCAAATAAACAGAACCTCACTTGAAATTCAATAAGTTTCAGCAAATAAAAATCAATTTGTTTCAATAATGGCAGGCCGAGATAGGTTATAAGCTATTAATGCATGAAAGAGGAAGCCAACCACATGCTTACCCCGAACAGGATAACCATCTACATCGACGTCAAGTAGATCCTCGAGAAAGATGGCATCGTAGTTTAAGCACTATATCCATAATTGCTGTTGTTCTAGCAGCAATTTCTTTTGCGGGAATGCTTCTACTCCCAGGCAAGACTGATAATCAGGGAAATGCCATCCTGGCAAACAAATCATTGTTCAAGGTCTTCGTCCTGTCAAATACATTGGCAATATGCGGCTACATTACTGTCCTGCTTTCTACCTTATTTGGAATAATGATTAACCAAAGAGACGATGAGCCGAGGATACTTCTCTCCTTCAGCACAGCTATCCTCAAACTTTCCATACCGGCAACGGCAGTGGCTTATGCTACTGGTATCTATGCAATGATATCAGCCAAGTCCCTATGGCTGGCTATCGTCGCCGTCTCCCTGCCAACCTGCATTGTCATATGTACTGTTCGCTTGTCTATTGTTCTTCATCTTGCTAGACTTCTCTCTAGGATTCACATAAGTTGATTACTCCAA
>LIEC01011985.1:0-54497 GCA_001925005.1 Drosera capensis
GGGGGCTGAATAGGTTGTATCAAAAATTTATTCAAACTTTTGATATGGAATACTACTTTTTTGGAGACCACTGTTCTATGCAGACTACTCCGGTAGTCTGCAGATCACAATTGGTAATCTGCAGTAGAGATTTCTAACTCTTTGAGTTTATCTCTATTTGGCTGTGATGGTTTGTTAGTAACAATTGTAAATATTAATGCAATAAAGGCAATAAATAGACACAATATTTATATTGGTTCAAACAGTCGATATCAAATGATAATCGAGAGCTTCGTCCAGTCTTCCTTTGGTGAGGAGTGTAGTCAAGTCAAGAGGTGAGTATCACTATCTTTTTGTTTGAACTTACAAGAAACTTCCGTTTACATGTTGTCTAACTTATACAAAAGTTAAAGAACCTAAATACTCTGCATAGATCCAATCTCTAGACTCTGCTGTAAGATTTATTTTTCTGCAGACTAGTGACACCCTCAACTTTATCTTCACGATTTATATTTCTTGAGTAATCTTTGAATATCTTGATTGCTTTGCACTCTTTTAAAGGCTTAAGGAACAAACCTATGGAGATATTGCACTATTCCTGGAATGACACTTTGCCACTAATGTCCCCCACCATCTCATTCCTGATGCTAGCTGTCCACTATCTCCAGAATTTGGTGTTTTCAGCCTATTGAAGTGTTTTTGAGTGTTTTAAGCTCATTTCAAGGGTCTTTTCATAGTTTCTTGCGTTTTCAAGTCATTTAAGGTTGTTTTTATGGTATTTTTAACACTTTTCATTTGTTTTAGTGTGTTTTGAAGAGATTTAAGTGGTATTTATGGTGTTTTTACTCTTTTGAAGTGTTTTCGAGTGTTTTATGCTCATTTCAAGGGTTTTTTCATAGTATCTTGCTTTTCAAGCCATTTGCGGTTGTTTTATGGTGTTTTAACACATTTCATACGTTTTATGTGTTTTGAACAGATTTGAGTTGTATTTATGATGTTTTCAGCCTTTTGAAGTGTTTTTGAGTGTTTTAAGCTTATTTCAATGGTCTTTTCATAAGTTCTTGTGTTTTCAAGTCATTTAAGGTTGTTTTATGATGTTTTTAACACTTTTCATTCATTTTTGTGTGTTTTGAAGAAATTTTAGTGGTATTTTTGGTCTTGTTAGCTATTTAAAGTGTTTTTGAGTGTTTAAAGCTCATTTCAAAGATCTTTTCAAAATTTATTCCGTTTTAAAGTTATTTGAGTTGTTTTGATGGTGCTTTTAGCCTTCTGAAGTGTTTTTGAGTGTTTTAAGCTCATTTCAAGGGTCTTTTCGTAGTTTCTTATGTTTTCAAGTCATTTGAGTTGTTTTTATGGTGTTTTTAGCTTTTTGAAGTGTTTTTTGAGTGTTTAAAGCTCATTTCTAGGCTCTTTTCACAGTTTCTATCGTTTTCAAGTTATTTGTGGTTGTTTTCTGGTATTTTCAACACTTTTCATTTGTTTTAGTGTATTTTGAAGAGATTTAAATGGTATTTATGGTGTTTTTACCTTTTTGAAGTGTTTTTTTAGTGTTTTATGCTCATTTCAAAGGTTTTTTCATAGTTTCTTAACGTTTTCAAGCCATTTGCGGTTGTTTCATGGTGTTTTAACACTTTTCATTCGTTTTGTTTGTTTTGGAGAGATTTGTGTCGTATTTATGGTGTTTTTAGCCTTTCGAAATGTTTTTGAGTTTTTAAAGCTAATGTCAAGGGTCTTCTAGTATTTTCTTTAGTTTTCAAGTCATTTGAGATTGTTTTATGGTGTTTTTTAAACTTTTCATTCGTTTTTCGGTGGTTTGAAGAGATTTGAGTGGTATTTATGTTTTTTTTTAAAAAGTTTTTGAAGTGTTTTTTAGCGTTTTAAGCTCATTTCAAGTTTCTTTTCATAGTTTCTTGTGTTTTCAAGTCATTTGAGGTTGTTTTTTTGGCTTTTTTAAAACTTTTCATTTGTGTTTGTGTTTGTTGAAGATATTTGGGTGGTATTTATGGTCTTTTTAACCTTTTTGAAGTGATTTGAGTTTTTTAAGCTCATGTCAAGGGTCTTTTCATAGTTTCTTGTGTTTCAAGTCATTTGAGTTGTTTTATTGTGTTTTTAGCCTTTTGAAGTGTTTAAAGCTCATTTCAAGGCTTTGTTCACAGTTTCTATCGTTTTCAAGTTATTTGTGGTTGTTTTATGGTATTTTGAGCACTTTTCATTCGTTTTTGTGTGTTTTGAAGTCATTTGAGTCTTATATGGTGTTTTTCTTCGTTTGAAATTCATTTTGAGTATTTAAAACTCATTTCAAGCCTCTTTTCAAAGTTTCTAGCATAACAGTCTTTGATTGCTTTCGTCGTTGATTCTTTGTGATCTTGCAATGATCTGGGACCCCTATCTATCGTCGTAGAAGCTGTTCCTAACACTTTTCATTAATTTTTATGTGCTATATAGAGATTTGAGTGGTATTTATGATGTTGTTAGCCTTTTTTAGTGTTTTAAGCTTATTTCAAGGAACTTTTCACAGTTTCTATAGTTTTCAAGTTATTTATGATTGTTTAATGGTATTTTTAACACTTTTCATTCGTTTTAGTGTGTTTTGAAGAGATTTGAGTTGTATTTATGGTCTTTTTAACATTTTCAAGTGTGTTTGAGTGTTTAAAACTCATTTCAAGGGTCTTTTCAAACTTTCTTCCGTTTTCAAGTTATTTGAGTTGTTTTTATTGTGTTTTTAGCATTCTGAAGTGTTTTTGAGTTTTTAAGCTCATTTCAAGGGGTCTTTTCATAGTTTCTTGCGTTTTCAAGTTATTGGAGTTGTTTTTATGGTGTTTATAGCCTTTTGAAGTGTTTTTGAGTGTTTTGAGCTCATTCCAAGGGTCTTTTCATAGTTTCTTGTGTTTTCAAGTCATATGAGTTGTTTTTATGCTGTTTTTAGGCTTTTGAAGTTTTTTTTGAGTGTTTAAAGCTTATTTAAAGGATCTTTTCACATTTCTTGCGTTTTCAAATTGTTTGACGTTGTTTTGTGGCGTTTTTAAAACTTTTCATTTGTTTTTGTCTGTTTTGAAGAGATTTAAGTGGTATTTATGGTGTTTTCTGCCATTTGAATTGTTTTTGAATGTTTTAAGCTCATTTCAAGTGTTTTTTCATAGTTTCTTGTGTTTTCAAGTTATTTGAGTTATTTTTATTATGGTTTTAGCCTTTTGAAGTATTTTTTGAGTGTTTAAAACTCATTTCAAGGGTCTTTTCATAGTTTCTTGCATTTTCAAGTTATTTGAGTTGTTTTTATGGTATTTTTAGCCTTTTGAAGTGTTTTTGAGTTTTTTAAGCTCATTTCAAGGGTCTTTTCATCGTTTCTAGTGTTTTCAAGTCATTTGAGGTTTTTTTTTTGGCTTTTTTAAAACTTTTCATTTGTGTTTGTGTTTGTTGAAGATATTTGGGTGGTATTTATGGTCTTTTTAACCTTTTGAAGTGTTTTTGAGTGTTTTAAGCTCATTTCAAGGGTTCTTTTCATAGTTTCTTGCGTTTTCAAGTTATTCGAGTTGTTTTTATGGTGTTTATAGCCTTTTGAAGTGTTTTTGAGTGTTTTGAGCTCATTCCAAGGGTCTTTTCATAGTTTCTTGTGTTTTCAAGTCATATGAGTTGTTTTTATGTTGTTTTTAGGCTTTTGAAGTGTCTTTTGAGTGTTTAAAGCTTATTTAAAGGATCTTTTCACATTTCTTGCGTTTTCAAATTGTTTGACGTTGTTTTGTGGCGTTTTTAAAACTTTTCATTTGTTTTTGTCTGTTTTGAAGAGATTTGAGTGGTATTTATGGTGTTTTCTGCCTTTTGAATTGTTTTTGAGTGTTTTAAGCTCATTTCAAGTGTTTTTTCATAGTTTCTTGTGTTTTCAAGTTATTTGAGTTATTTTTATGATGCTTTTAGCCTTTTGAAGTATTTTTTGAGTGTTTAAAACTCATTTCAAGGGTCTTTTCATAGTTTCTTGCATTTTCAAGTTATTTGAGATTTGTTTATGGTATTTTTAGACTTTTGAAGTGTTTTTGAGTTTTAAAGCTCATTTCAAGGGTCTTTTCATCGTTCCTAGTGTTTTCAAGTCATTTCAAGTGTTTTTTCATAGTTTCTTATGTTTTCAAGTCATTTGAGTTGTTTTTATGATGTTTTTAGCGTTTTGAAGTGTTTTTGAGTGTTTAAAGCTCATTTTAAGACTCTTTTCAAATTTTCTTGCGTTTTCAAGTTATTTGAGGTTGTTTTATGGTCTTTTTAGCACTTTTCATTCGTTTTTGTATGTTTTGAAGTCAGTTGAGTTTATATGGTGTTTTTCATTTTTTGAAATGCATTTTGTGTGTTTGAAACTCATTTCAAGTATTTTTTCAAAGTTTCTAGCCCAAGAATTTTTTATTTGAAAGACTTGAACTACCCAGCGGCGTTCTAGTGTTGTCCCAGCAGAGTGCTTTTGTCGTTGGTTCTTTTTTATCTTGCGATGATCTTGGACCCTTATCTAACGTTGTAGAAGGTGTTCCTAACACTTTTCATTAAGATTTCTGTGTTATGCAGAGATTTGAGTGATATCTATGGTATTTTTAGCTTTTTAAAATGTTTTTGAGTGTTTTAAGCTCATTTCAAGGTGTTTTTCCTATTTTTCTTGTCTTTTCAAGTCATTTGAGGTTTTTTATGGTGTTTTCAACACTTTTCATTCATTTTTGTGTGTTTTGAAGAGATTTGAGTGGTTTATGGTGTTTTTAGCCTTTTGAAGTATTTTTTAAGTATTTAAAGCTCATTTCAAGTGTGTTTTGTACGTTTTCATGTTATTTGAGCTGTTTTTATTGTGTTTTTAGCCTTTTGAAATGTTTTTTGAGTGTTTAAAGCTCATTTCAAGGCTCTTTTCACTATTTCTATCATTTTCAAGTTATTTGTGGTTATTTAAAGGTATTTGTAACACTTTTCATTCATTTTTGTGTGTTTTGAAGAGATTTGAAGTGTTTTTGAATGTTTTAAACTCATTTCAAGGGTGTTTTCATAGTGTCTTGTGTTTTCAACTCATTTGAGTTGTTTTTATGATGTTTTTAGCATTTTCACGGTTTTTTGAGTGTTTAAAGTTCGTTTCAAGGATATTTTCTTTTTTGGCGATTTTGGCGATTTTGGGTGTTCCGCATTGTGCAGCACTGTAACTGCACTGTAGATTCGACGCTTTCCTTCGATTTCCATCGAAAAATGCCACAAAAATCTCAGATTTCGTCTAAATCTTGACCATGGTTCGAAGCTCTGGTATTAGGGGAGTTGATGAAGCAATCCTCGACTTAGAATTGAGGGAGACCGCGAAGGACATGAAAGACGCAATACGAAGCACTGTAGCTTCGATTTCGTCTTCGCAAAAGCTAGATCCGATTATGACAAACCGTCCAAATGGAGGCGACGCATTGGGGAACCCTGATGGTTGCAGCTCTGGCATGAGTTTGGGTTTCCAAACGACGGAGCCACGGTTCCGTCTTGGATTACGATAAGGTACGAAGCGTAGCAGGTGGGAGTATGGATGAAGGCCGACCCGTAATCGGAATGGGTGTACAATCCGTGCAGAAGTTGAACACGGCTACTGTAGCTTCGACGAAGCTCACTTCGCAAAACACTGTAGTAGGCTTTTGAAGTCATATGATCCAATTGAGAGAAAGCTCAAATTCACTTATTTTGAGCCTATTATGAAGGATGATATTGTTACCGTTATTCCTAATGATGGTGTTATAAAGAAGGCAGCAGATAAATGGAAAGATTGTTTGGTTGGCTACTTTGTTGGGAAGAAAATACCTTTCAAGATTGTCGAAATTGCCTCGAAGAGGCATTGGGGAAGATATGGTCTCTCAGAGGTGTTAACCGATGATGACAGATTCTATTACTTTTGAATTCCAGATGCTAAAGCTAGATTGAAGATTCTTGATGTCGGAATGTGGCTATTTTATGATAGGCCATGTTTTCTTACAACAGTGGAATCCCGACCTTGTACTTTGCAAAAAGGAGCATGATAAAATTCCCATTTGGGTGAAATTTTTCACTATTCCGTTAGCTATGTGGTCTCAGCTATGTGGCTAGTGCAGTGGGGAAACCATTATATGCAGATTCTATGACTGAGGGAATGGGAAGATTGAGCTATGCGAGGATCTGCTGTGAGATTGATGCTAATAAGCCTTTTCTCGAGGATTTTGTTTTGAAATTGAAAAACTCTGACCATAGAATCAGAGTTGAATATCAGTGGAAACCACCGGTGTGTTCTGTATGTTGTGTGTTTGGGCATACAAATCAGGATAAAATAAGACATCCAGTTGAGCAAGACAAAGGTAAAGACGTGGTTGATGGGATGACACCTGGTATTTGTTGTGATGAGGCTATTGAAGATGGTTTCCAATTAGTTAAAAGCAGAAGGAAGTCTGGGGCTATAACTACTGAAAGTCCTAGCCATGTGCTTGACAGTGAAAATTTGAAGAGCAACATAAAAGCGACAAGGATACCGGATCTAGCAAATAATTCAGTGGCATCTTTTGAAGATGATTTGGAATCCTCAACTGATATCGGAGGTAAATCGGGTGAGGAACCTGGTCAAGGGCCATCCACTCATGTAGCAACGTTACGTGAAGCTGCAATGTCCTCAGGTTTTGTGCACACTAATCTTATTGTTGATCCACCTATCACCAGGAAATCGACCATAGCTAGCTCACGTATTCCAAAGAAGCAGACTAGGGCCTCTAAGGCTAAGCAAATTAAATAGCTCATATTTTAGTATGCACTCTATGTTAGTCATTATGTATGTTTGTTGACATAGAACAAATGTAATTGAGGCAGTTTGTTCTGTCGTATTATGTATGCTTTTAGATTCTGATCTAGTGCATATGTAGGTGCACAAAATCATCTCAACAGCTCGTAAAGTGCTTTTCAAGCATAATTGGATCAGAATATACTTACCCTATTCCGATTCAAGGATATTTTCACAGTTTCTTGCGTTTTCAAATTGTTTGAGGTTGTTTTATGGCGTTTTTACACTTTTCATTTGTTTTTGTTTGTTTTGAAGAGATTTGAGTGGTATTTATGGTGTTTTCTGCCTTTTGAATTATTTTTTAGTGTTTTAAGCACATTTCAAGTGTCTTTTCATAGTTTCTTGCGTTTTCAAGTTATTTGACTTGATTTTAAGATGTTTTTAGCCGTTTGAAGTGTTTTTGAGTGTGTAAAGCTCATTTCAAGGTTGTTTTCAAGTCATTTTAGTCATTTTGAGTGTTTAAAACTCATTTCAAGTCTCTTTCAAAAGTTTCTAGCCCAATAGTTTTTGATTTGAAAGGCTTGAACTACCCATCGACGTTCAAGTGTTGTCCCAGCAGAGTGCTTCCATCGTTGTTCCTTTTTGATCTTGCGATGATCTGGGACCCCTATCTATCGTCCTAGAAGCTGTTCCTAACACTTTTCATTAATTTTTGTGAGTTTTGTAGAGATTTAAGTGGTATTTATGGTGTTTTTATCCTTTTGAAGAGTATATGAGTGTTTTAAGCTCATTTCAAGGGTTTTGTTTTTCATAGTTTCTTGCATTTTCAAGTCATTTCAGGTTGTTTTATGTTGTTTTCAACACTTTTCATTCATTTTTGTGTGTTTTGAAGAGATTTGAGTGGTCTTTATGGTATTTTTATCCTTTTGAAATGTTTTTGAGTGTTTTCAGCTAATTTCAAGGATCTTTTCATAGTTTCTTCAGTTTTCAAGTCATTTGAGGTTGTTTTATGGTGTTTTTAAAACCTTTCATTCATTTTTGTGTGTTTTGCAGAGATTTGAGTGGTATTAATGGTTTTTTAACCTTTTGAAGTGTTTTTGAGTGTTTTAAGCTCATTTCAAGGGTCCTTTCATGGTTTCTTGTGTTTTCAAGTTATTTGAGTTGTTTTTATGGTGTTTTTATCATTTTAAAGTGTTTTTGAGTGTTTAAAGCTCATTTCAAGGATCTTTTCAGAGTTTCTTACGTTTTCAAATCGTTTGATATTGTTTTATAGTGTTTTGAAAGGCTTGAACTACCTAGCGGTGTTCCAATGTTGTCCCACCAGAGTTCTTTCGTCGTTGATTCTTTGTGATCATGTAATGATCTGGGACCCCTATCTATCGTCGTAGAAGCTGTTCCTAACACTTTTCATTAATTTTTATATGCTATCTAGAGATTTGAGTGGTATTTATGATGTTTTAAGCTTTTTTTTAGTGTTTGAAACTCATTTCAAGGAACTTTTCACAGTTTCTATAGTTTTGAAGTTATTTATGGTTGTTTAATGGTAGTTTTAACACTTTAAATTCGTTTTTGTATGTTTAGAAGAGATTTAAGTTGTATTTATGGGTTTTGTTTTTACCCTTTTGAAGTATTTTTGAGTGTTTTATGTTCATTTCAAGAATCGTTTCATAGTTTGATATGTTTTGAACTCATTTGAGGTTGTTTTATGATGTTTTAGCACTTTCCATTCGTTTTCTGTGTTTTGAAGAGATTTAAGCCCAATTGATGGTGTTTTTAGCCTGTTGAAGTTTTTTTGAGTGTTTAAAACTCATTTTATGGGTCTTTTCAAGTTATTTGAGTTGTTTTCATGGTGTTTTTAGCCTTTTGAAGGTTTTTAAGTGTTCTAAGCTTATTTCAAGGGTCTTTTCATAGTGTCTTGAGTTTTCAAGTCATTCGAGTTATTGTTATGATGATTTTAGCCTTTTGTAGTGTTTTTTGAGTTTTTAAAGCTCAATTCAAGACTCTTTTTAGAGTTTTTTATGTTTTCAAATTGTTTGAGGTTGTTTAATGGCGTTTTAGTACTTTTCATTCGTTTTTGTACGTTTTGAAGTCAATTTAGTTTTATGTGGTGTTTTTCGTCTTTTGAAGTGCATCTTCAGTGTTTAAAGCTCATTTCAAGCCTCTTTTTAAAGTTTGTAGCCCAACAGTTTTTGATTTGAAAGGCTTGAACTACCCAACGGCGTTCTAGTGTTTTCCTAGCAGAGCGCTTTCGTCGTTGGTTCATTCTGATCTTGCGATGATCTGGGTCCCCTATCTATCATCGTAGAAGCTGTTCCTAACACTTTTCATTAATTTTTGTGTGTTTTGTAGAGATTTGAGTGGTATTTATGGTGTTTTCAGATTTTTGAAGTGTTTTTCAGTGTTTTAAGCTAATTTCAAGTTTCTTGCGTTTTCAAGTCATTTAAGGTTGTTTTATGGTGTTTTCAACACTTTTCATTCATTTTTGTGTGTTTTGAAGGGATTTCGGTGGTATTTATGGTGTTTTTAGCCTTTTGAAGTGTTTTCGAGTGTTTTAAGCTAATTTCAAGGGTCTTTTCATAATTTCTTGAGTTTTCAAGTCATTAGAGTTGTTTTTGAGTGTTTAAAGCTCATTTCAAGGATTTTTTTCAAAGTATCTAGAGTTTTCAAGTTATTGGAGATTGTTTTATGGTTTTTTTTATCACTTTTTATTCTTTTTTGTGTGTTTTGAAGTCATTTGAGTTTTATAAGGTGTTTTTAACCTTTTGAAGTGTTTTTGAGTGTTTTAAGCTCATTTCAAGGGTCTTTCCATAGTTTCTTTAGTTTTCAAGTCATTTGAGGTTGTTTTTTGGCTTTTTTAAAACTTTTCATTTGTGTTTGTGTTTGTTGAAGATATTTGGGTGGTATTTATGGTCTTTTTAACCTTTTGAAGTGTTTTTGAGTTTTTTAAGCTCATTTCAAGGGTCTTTTCATTGTTTCTTGCGTTTTTAAGTTATTGGAGTTGTTTTTATGGTGTTTATAGCCTTTTGAAGTGTTTTTTAGTGTTTTGAGCTCATTCCAAGGGGTCTTTTCATTATTTCTTGTGTTTTCAAGTCATATGAGTTGTTTTTATGCTATTTTTAGGCTTTTGAAGTGTTTTTTGAGTGTTTAAAGCTTATTTAAAGGATCTTTTCACATTTCTTGCGTTTTCAAATTGTTTGATGTTGTTTTGTGACGTTTTTAAAACTTTTCATTTCTTTTTGTCTGTTTTGAAGAGATTTGAGTGCTATTTATAGTGTTTTCTTCCTTTTGAATTGTTTTTGAGTGTTTTAAGCTCATTTCAAGTGTCTTTTCATAGTTTCTTGTGTTTAATAGCCATTTCATAGTTGTTTGTATGATGTTTTTAGCCCTTTGAGGTGTTTTTTGAATGTTTAAAGCTCATTTCAAGGGTTGTTTCACACCTTCTTGCGTATACAAATTGTTTAAGGTTGTTTTATGGCCTTTTTCAAAACGTTTCATTTGTGTTTGTGTTTGTTGAAGATATTTACGTGGTATTTATGGTCTTTTTAACCTTTTGAAGTGTTTTTGAGTGTTTTAAGCTCATTTCAAGGGTCTTTTCATAGTTTCTTGCGTTTTCAAGTTATTGGAGTTGTTTTTATGGTGTTTATAGCCTTTTGAAGTGTTTTTGAGTGTTTTGAGCTCATTCCAAGGGTCTTTTCATAGTTTCTTGTGTTTTCAAGTCATATGAGTTGTTTTTATGCTGTTTTTAGGCTTTTGATTGTGTTTTTTGAGTGTTTAAAGCTTATTTAAAGGATCTTTTCACATTTCTTGCGTTTTCAAATTGTTTGACGTTGTTTTATGGCGTTTTTAAAACTTTTCATTTGTTTTTGTCTGTTTTGAAGAGATTTGAGTGGTATTTATGGTGTTTTCTGCCATTTGAATTGTTTTTGAATGTTTTAAGCTCATTTCAAGTGTTTTTTCATAGTTTCTTGTGTTTTCAAGTTATTTGAGTTATTTTTATGATGGTTTTAGCCTTTTGAAGTTTTTTTTGAGTGTTTAAAACTCATTTCAAAGGTCTTTTCATAGTTTCTTGCTCTTTCAAGTTATTTGAGTTGTTTTTATGGTATTTTTAGACTTTTGAAGTGTTTTTGAGTTTTTAAGCTCATTTCAAGGTCTTTTCATCGTTTCTAGTGTTTTCAAGTCATTTAAATTATTTTTATGATGTTTTTAGCTTTTGAACTGTTTTTTTCAAAGTATCTAGCGTTGTCAAGTTATTGGAGATTGTTTTATGATTTTTTTTTATCACTTTTTATTCTTTTTTGTGTGTTTTGAAGTCATTTGAGTTTTATATGGTGTTTTTAACCTTTTGAAGTGTTTTTGAGTGTTTTAAGCTCATTTCAAGGGTCTTTCCATAGTTTCTTGAGTTTTCAAGTCATTTGAGGTTGTTTTTTTGGCTTTTTTAAAACTTTTCATTTGTGTTTGTGTTTGTTGAAGATATTTGGGTGGTATTTAAGCTTTTTTATTTGAAGTTTCTTACGTTTTCAAATCGTTTGATGTTGTTTTATAGTGTTTTTAACACTTTTCATTCGTTTTTGTGTGTTTTGAAGAGATTTGAGTGGTATTTTATGTTGTTTTATTTGGGTTTTCAACTCATTAGAGTGATGTTTTATGTTGTTTTTAGCTTTTTGAAGTGTTTTTCAGTATTTTAAACTCATTTAAATGTTTTTTTCATAGTTTTTTGCATTTTGAAGTCATTAGAGTAGTTTTTATGTTGTTTTTAGCCCTTTGAAGTGTTTTTGAGTGTTTTAAGCGCATTTCAAGTTTCTTTTTATTTAGAGTTGCTTTTATGTTGTTTTGTGTCTTTTGAAAGGTTTTCGAGTGTTTTAAGCTCATTTCATGGTTTTTTCATAGTTTCTTGTGTTTTCAAGTCATTAGAGTTGTTTTGAAGTGTTTTTGAGTGTTTCATGCTCATTTAGAGGTGTTTTTCATAGTTTCTAACGTTTTCAAGTCATTAGAGATATTTTTCATGTTGTTTTTAGCCTTTCAAAGAGTTTTTCAGTGTTTTAAGCTCATTTCAAGGTTTTTTTAATTGTTTTTTGTGGTTTCTAGTGATTAGTTGTTTTTTTTGTTGTTTTTAACCTTTTAAAGGTTTTAAGCTCTTTTGAAGGTTCTTTTTAGAGTTTCTCATATTTTCAAGACATTAGAATTGCTTTTAGCTCTTCGAAGTGTTTTTGAGTGTTTTAAGCTCTTTCAAAAAAAAAACATTTCATTGTTTCATGCATTTTCTAATCATTAGAGTTTTTTTATATTGTTTTTAGCTCTTTAAAGTGTTTTTGAGTGTTTTAACCTCATTTCAATATTTTCTTTTCATAGTTTCTAGTGTTTTCAAATCATAAGAATTCTTTTTATGTTGTTTTTAGCCTTTTGAAGTGTTTTGAGTGTTTTAAGCTCATTTCAAGTCATTAGAGTGATTTTTTATGCTGTTTTTGGCTTTTGAAGTGTTTTTTAGTGTTTTAATCACATTTAAAGGTTCTTTTCATTTATTCTTTCGATGTTTTTATGTTTTTTTTAGCCCGTTGAAGTGTTTTTGAGTGTTTCAAACTCATTTCAGTGTTTTATTCATAATGTTTTGCGTTTTCAAGCCATAAGAGTAATTTTTTATGTTGTTTTTATCCTTTCAAAGTGTTTTTGGGTGTTTTAAACTTATTTTCATGTTTTTTTTCCATAGTTTCTTGTGTTTTCAAGTCATTAGAGTTGGTTTTATGTTGTTTTTAACGTTTTGAAGTGTTGTTCAGTGTTTTAAACTTTTTTCAAGGTTCTTTTCATAGTTTCTTGTGTTTTCAAGTCATTAGAGTTTTTTTAAATTGTTTTTAGCCTTTTGAAGTGTTTTTGAGTGTATTCTGCTCATCTCAATATATTCTTTTCATAGTTCCTTGTGCTTTCAAATCATTAGAATTCTTTTTAAGTTGTTTTTAGCCTTTAGATGTGTTTTGAGTGTGATAGGAATGTGCAATCCCTCCATTTGTATAGAAATTGATGTAACAAACTCAAATGTATTAATTGTAATATAGTTAGATTGTTTAGACTAGAAGTCAAGTAGGAAGTTGCAGTTGAGGTCAGATGCAAGAGTGCAAACGGTTGCAGATACAAAGGGTTCATGCAGACCACCTGGTGCAGACTTCTATAAGGACTCTAGATGAACATCAAATGTATGTACAAGCAACAAAAGAATTGAAGGCTTCACAAGGAGGACCGAGCTTTCAGACGAAGACCACAATGGCATGGCATAAAGCTGAATGAGACTGTGCAGACGAGATGTTGCAGCAGACTGGATTGCAGTAGAGATTATTGTCAGCATGAGGTCGAAGGTTTGAAGTCAATCAAGTGAAGATTCAAATTAAAGTAGCAACGGCACGAAAACTGGGGATAGTGGAATGCCAGCGTTGAAAATGAGATGGTGGCAAAGACTAGTGGGAAAATGACTCGAAGGTTATGGAACCCTTGGTACAGGTTCCCTAATCTTTAGACATGTTGCTTATGTCAAAGGCTTAGAACATAACTTGCTTTCTATTAGTCAGCTATGTGATAAGAAGTATGATGTGTCATTCACCTTTGATGCATGTAAAGTTAGGAATAAGATCACACAAGAAGTAAATCTGATAGGAACTAGAAAAGGAAACATATATGTAGTAGACTTTGACTCATCATAATCAACAGACATCACCTGTTTCTACACCACAGAAGCTGAGAACACAAGTTGGATATGACACAAAAGATTAGCTCATATTAAATTCAAAACAATAGCTAAACTATCTTCAGAAAACTTAGTCACAAGACTTCCAAAAATACAATTCAAGAAAGATAAGCTATGCAAACCATGTCAATAGGGAAAGCAGACGAGGACAAGCTTTAAGCCTCTAAATTCTTCAGAATCAACCAGGATTCTTGAATTACTACATATGGACATGTTTGGTCCAATAGAAATGGAGAGTCTAAGTAGAAAAAGATGCACTCTAGATATAGTAGATGATTACTCTAGATACATCTCGGTAATATTTTTACATAAAAAGAGTGAAACATGCAACCAACTATCAAGGTACCTCAGACAAGTTCAAAATGAAAAAGGAATAGAAGTAATCATAATCAAAAGTGATCACGGTACTGAATTTGACCAAACGGGGATAGATGTCTACTGCAATGATCATGGAATCAAACACAACTTTTCAGCACCAAGAACACCACAACAAAATGGTGTAGCTGAAAGAAAGAATAGAACATTAATAGAAGCAACAAGAACAATGCTATCTAAAGCAAATCTATCCAAAAGCTTTTGGGCAGAGGCTGTAAACACAGCATGCTATGTTCAAAATAGGTGCACAATTCATAAGCTTCATAAGAAAACACCATATGAACTATGGAAAGGAAAGATACCAACTGTCAAGTATTTTCATGTCTTTGGGAGCAATTGCTACACACACAATAATGATCAAATTATCTACAGAAATTTGATCCAAAGACAGATGAGGGAACCTTCTTATTATACTCAACAAATAGTAAAGTATTTAGAGTATACAACAAACGAACAGAGACTGTTGAAGAATCAGTTCACATATCATTTGATGAAAAAGAAATATTCATGAGAAATGCAAATATATTTGATGAGAAATATGTATGCAATGAACAGGCTGCAGAAGAAGTCATTAATACTGCAGACGAGGGAGATTCGTCTGCACAAAATGAAAATGCAGAAGACATAAAAGACCAACCTTAAGAACAAGTAGAACTAAATGAACACGACAAAGGAAGGTGGATTAAAACAAGCTCCTAGGGCTTGGTATGAAACTCTCTCAACATTCCTATTTGAAAATAAATTTAAAAGAGGAAAAACAGATACCACCCTATTTCTGAAAAAGCATGAAGAGCATACACTATTAGTCCAAATCTATGTTGATGATATTATCTTCGGATGCACCAATGATAAACTTTGTGAAAAATTTGAAGAACTAATGAAATCCAAGTTTCAAATGAGTTTAATGGGAGAACTTAAGTATTTCCTAGGACTGCAAGTACAACAACAAAAACAAGGAATCTTCATAAATCAATCCAAATACTTGATGAATACAATTAAGAAGTATGGTCTAGATAATGCTAGCCATATGAAAACACCTATGAGCACTTCAATAAAAATAGAAAAAGATAAACCTGGAAAGAAAATAAATCAAACCATGTACAGAGGAATAATAGGATCATTGTTATACCTTACTGCAAGCAGACCAGACATCCAATATGCAGTATGTGGATGTGCAAGATATCAATCAGATCCTAAAGAATCTCACTATATAGCAGTGAAAAGAATTCTAAGATATCTCAAGGGAACTCCAAATCTTGGCATTTGGTATCCCAGAGAATCAGATTTCACACTTACACGCTATTCAGATACAGACTTTGCAGGATGTACAGTTGACAGAAAAAGCACAAGTGGATCATGTCAATTCATTGGAGCAAGATTAATATCACGGTTCAGCAAGAAGCAGACTACTGGGTCCACTTCCACTATAGAAGCAGAATATATTGTTGTTGGAAGCTGTACTGCACAAATATTATGGATGAGGTCACAACTTGCAGACTACGGTACAACACTTTCTAAAACCTCTATATTTTGTGACAATACGTCTGCAATTGCTATTTCAGAAAATCCTGTTTTTCATTCAAGGACCAAGCAAATTGATGTCACATATCATTTCATAAGGGATCATGTGCAGAAGGGTCATATCAAACTAGAATATATTTCAACAGAAAAACAAATTGCACACATTTTTACAAAACCTCTTAATGAGAACAAGTTCATTCAATTCCGTGGTGAATTAGGCATGCTTGATTTGAAACAATAAGAATGGCAAAAAATTGCTTAACTAATCTACTTGGAGTGTAGAATGCAGACTAGCATGTTTTTAAGAAAACTGCAGAAGAGAAAGCTTACTCTACTGCATCACTGCCAAACCAATGCAGACGAGTGCAGACTAGAGTCAAGCAAAACTCTACTGCATCCATTTTAGGAAACAAAATCAAATTAAGAAAGAAAAATAACTGCTTTCCTAAAATAACGCATAACGGTTAATAATTGGACATAAGCACATAACGGATAGAAAAGGCACTCACAACGGTCATATTTTCCGCAAGTACGAGAACCACAGTTTTTAATAAGAAAAACACTTTTTCTCTCTAATCTCTCTCACTCTCTAAGCACTCGAACAAACTCTCTCTCTCTACAACTCTACTGCACGAATCCCTAACCTTACTCAAATTCGAATCAATCTTTGAAACTCTTTCGAAAAACATGGCCAACACTTCAAGCTCATCAAAGAAAAGCCAGAAATCCTCTGAATCACAGAGGAGTTTCTCAAAGAAGATTGAAATCCAAACACGAGGAGTGTTCGATTTCAACTCAATTCAAGATGAACAAGAAGAAATCAAAGACATAATCGACCTGATTGAGGAAGCTGGACTCAAAACACTATGTGAAAAAACCTATCCGATCTATGAAGAAGAAATTCTGGAGTGTGTCAACACAGCGCAAGTTGCAGCAGATCTGAAACAAATAACCCACACCTCTACTGCAAGAGGTGTGACAATCTAGATTACTGCTGGAGACCTTGCCGACTGCTTCAATCTACCATCTGAAGGGAATGACAACATTCCAATTGAAACGGTCAGACAAGGAAGAAAGGCAATGCTGAGCAGAGACAACTTGAATGAAGAAATTCGGACAATGAAGCGATTTCTTTCAAAAGAACACAAACTTCTTGCAGACATTGTCAAGAAAGCAGTTCTTTCAAGAAAATTCAGCACAGATCAAATCACCTCCGAGCAACAAGAGATTATGTATGCCATCCTTACCAAGACAACGGTAAATTGGGCAAGCTTACTCGTATGTCAGATTGCAAGAGCAGTAAGGGCGAAAATTCCACTATTCGGAAGAATAATCAGTATTCTTCTTAAAAGAAAAGTGAAGCTCTCCGAAAGAGAAGGCAAACCTTGGAATCCAAGGAAGAAGATCGATGTCAAGAAGATTGGCATAGCTCCTCCAGGAATCGTGAAAAAGACTGCAGATGAGTCATAGAACCCCTTGCAAAAGAGAAAAGTTAAGCAAGCGGTAACTGTTAAAGAACACAAAACAATAGGACAGACCTCCTCTGCAAAGAGACCTATCAAGCAAACTGTAGCAAAACAGAAGATGAAGCAGCCGATGCCAACAAAGAAAAAGTTTATAGTACAATCCTCTGATGAGGAAACCGAATCTTATCGTCCTGTAGACCACTCAACTGCTATTGTAGAGGCTGACATCGAATCTCCAGAAGCCCGTACTGAAGAACTCCATCAACCCTCCTCATCAAAAATACCACCAAAAGCACCAAAAGTTGCAATACTTCATGATGCAAACGTGGCAATTCAGCTGCTGAAAACTGGAGTAAATGAAGATCTCCAAAATCTGATATTGGAGGCACAAGTCATCTTTCAAGAAGCAAGAGAAGGACTAATAGCTGCTGAAGTCTGCTTCTTGCTGAACCATGATATTAATCTTGCTCTAATGAATTGACATGATCCACTTATGCTTTTTCTGTCAAATGTACATCCTGCAAAGTCTGTATCTGAATAGCTTGTAAGTGTGAAATCTGATTCTCTTGGATACCAAATACCAAGATTTGGAGTTCCCTTGAGATATCTTAAAATTCTTTTCACTGCTATATAGTGAGATTCTTTAGCATCTGATTGATATCTTGCACATACACATACTGCATATTGGATGTCTGGTCTGCTTGCAGTAAGGTATAACAATGATCCTATTATTCCTCTGTACATGGTTTGATTTATTTTCTTTTCAAGTTTATCTTTTTCTATTTTTATTGAAGTGCTCATAGGTGTTTTCATATGGCTAGCATTATCTAGACCATACTTCTTAATTGTATTCATCAAGTATTTGGATTGATTTATGAAGATTCCTTGTTTTCGTTATTGTACTTGCAGTCCTAGGAAATACTTAAGTTCTCCCATTAAACTCATTTGAAACTTGGATTTCATTAGTTCTGTAATTTTTTCACAAAGTTTATCATTGCTGCATCCGAAGATAATATCGTTAACATAGATTTGGACTAATAGTATATGCTATTTATGTTTTTTCAGAAATAGGGTGGTATCTGTTTTTCCTCTTTCAAATTTATTTTCACATAGGAATGTTGAGAGAGTTTCATACCAAGCCTAGGAGCTTGTTTTAATCCATACAGAGCTTTGTCTAGTCTATATACGTGCTTTGGATATTCATAGTCTTCAAATCCAGGAGGCTGATCAACATATACTTCTTCTTGAAGTTTTCCATTTAGGAATGCAGTTTTTACGTCCATTTGATAGACTTTAAAACCTTGATAAGCTACATAGGCAAGGAACATTCTTATAGCTTCTGATCTTGCTACTCGAGCAATGGTTTCATAAAAATCAATTTCTTCTTCCTGAGAATATCCATTAGAACCTAGCCTAGCTTTGTTTCTGATTACTGTTCCATTTTCATAAGATTTATTTCTGAACACCCATTTACAGCCTATTACTGGGTAATTTTTAGGCCTTGGTGTAAGATACCATACCTCATTCCTTTCAAACTCATTTAGTTCTTTTTGCATAGCATCTACCCAGTTTGGATCATTTAGTGCTTCGTTTACTGCCTTAGGTTCTGTTTCTGATATAAAATAGCTTGATAGGCATTCTGTATTTGTTGCTCTTCTTGTCTGCACGGATGTATGTTTATCTCCTATAATGTCATCTTGTGTGTGCCTTAATCCACCTTTCTTTGTCTTGTTCATTTAGTTCTGCTTGTTCTTGAGGTTGGTCTTTTATCTTTTCTGCAGTTTCATTTTGTGCAGATGACTCTCCCTCATCTGCAGTATTAATGATTTCTTCTGCAGCCTCTTCATTGCATACACATTCCTCATCAAATATATTTGTATTTCTCACGAATATCCCTCATCTGTCTTTGGGTCAAATTTCTGTAAATAATTTTTATCATTATTGTGTATGTAGCAGTTGCTCCCAAAGACATGAAAATACTTGATAGTTTGTATCTTTCCTTTCCATAGTTCATATGGTGTCTTCTTATGAAGCTTATGAATTGTGCACCTATTTTGAACATAGCATGCTGTGTTTATAGCCTCTGCCCAAAAGCTTTTGGATAGATTTCCTTCAGGTAGCATTGTTCTTGTTGGTTCTATTAATGTTCTATTCTTTCTTTCAGCTACACCATTTTGATGTGGTGTTCTTGGTGCCGAAAAGTTGTGTTTGATTCCATGATCATTGCAATAGACATCTATCCGCGTTTGGTCAAATTCAGAACCGTGGTCACTTTTAATTGTGATTACTTCTATTCCTTTTTCATTTTGAACTTGTCTGAGGTACCTTGTTAGTTGGTTGCATGTTTCACTCTTTTTATGTAAAAATATTACCCAGGTGTATCTAGAGTAATCATCTACTATAACTAGAGTGTATCTTTTTCTACTTAGACTCTCCATTTCTACTGGACCAAACAGGTCCATATGTAGTAATTCAAAAATCCTGGTTGATTCTGAAGAATTTAGAGGCTTAAAGCTTGTCCTCGTCTGCTTTCCCTCTTGACATGGTTTGCATAGCTTATCTTTCTTGAATTGTATTTTTGGAAGTTCTGTGACTAAGTTTTCTGAAGATAGTTTAGCTATTGTTTTGAAGTTAATATGAGCTAATCTTTTGTGCCATATCCAACTTGTGTTCTCAGCTTCTGTGGTGTAAAAACAGGTGATGTCTATTGATTGTGATGAGTCAAAGTCTACTCCATATATGTTTCCTTTTCTAGTTCCTATCAGATTTACTTCTTGTATGACCTTATTCCTAACTTGACATGCATCACGGGTGAATGACATATCATAGTTCTTATCACATAGCTGACTAATAGAAAGCAAGTTATGTTCTAAGCCTTTGACATAAGCAACTTGTCTAAAGATTAGGGATCCTGTACCAAGGGTTCCATAACCTTTAGTTGTACCTGCTTTTCCTCCACCAAATATGACGAGAGGTCCTCGTTCTTTTCTGAAGTCTTCGAGATTGGATTTATCTTCTGTCATGTGTCCCGAGCATCCACTATCCAGGTACCAAACTCCTTTTTGTTTTTCATGCATTTAAAACATAAAAAGCTTGTACATGGTACCCATTCATTTGGGTCCTAGTTGGTTAGTTTTCGAAATCCACACTTGAATTATCTTCTTGTGTGTGTTCCAGCATTCAACTGACTTGTGACCAATTATTCCACAAGTGAAGCAATAGACCTTTGGTCTTGCACTTCTAAGTGGTCCTTTCCACTTGGTTTGTTGCTCTCTACATGAGCAAGTGTACCTGGTGTATGGTTTTCTCCAAGTTAATCTTGAGGGTTTATTCCATTCAGAATAGTTAGGTTTTTCAACCTTTTGTTCCATGTACTTTCTTGTAGGTGGTCTACTTAGAGACTCCCATTTTTGGTAGAGGTTTCTTAAGAAAGTTGTCCCATTTTTGCATTGTTGGTGTATTCTGGGTCATACTTCTTGGTAAGGTTTGTGCAGCAGTGCCTTTAGCTTTGTTCACGTGTCCTGTATTGTGTGGTAATCTTCGTTGCACAGCTACTGTAGTAAAGTTGTCCTTTTTCTGAAGGATTGTCTTGATGGTCTAATTGACTTTCTTGGTGGTGACCTTATCATCTACTTTGTTTTTCAACCAATCATTATATCCTAACCCAGTTTTATCATGGAAGGATTGTCCTGTGTTGATCAATCTCTGTAGATCTAAGGTCTTACCATTCCAAGCATTGACTTACTTCTGGAGCTCATTGTTTCTTACATTGAGAGTCTCCACTACTGCATTGAGAAGTTTTACTTTCTCATTTGCTTCTTTAAGATCATCTTGAGCATCTATCAGGCTGCTCTCGATCTCTTTTTTTGAGTTGCATTTCTCTTTGAGAATTGCATTTTCTTTATTTTCTTTTATAAGAGAAATAAAGTTGTCAGAAGTTTCTTGAAGTGCTTCCTTCAATTCCTCTGCAGTGCCTTCTGAGTCAGAGAGATTGAATACCTGTTTATGTTCTTCTTCCTTTGCCATAAGACATAGCTGAGCATTTGATAAGATTTCTTCATCATTGGAGTATGTGTCACACCATGTTTTTGCAGCATATGCCTTGCCTCGTTCCTTTCTTCCAAAGGTCACTTTATTATGATCCTTCTTGAATTTTGGTGCAGATGATTCTTGAGCTGGTCGTCTGCATTGTGCAGCAAAGTGTCCTGGTTTGCCATTGTTGTAGCAAACTTCTTTTTCAGCATCCTTGGTCTTGGAGGGAAAGTTTTTTTTTTTTTTGAAGTTTTTCTTCTTGAATACTTTTTTGAACTTCTTCCCCATTAGTGCCAATTCTTCTGATGAATCCTCTTCACTTGCAGACGAGATGTCAGTGTTTTTCTCTTCTACCATTGATCTCAACACTCTTTCTTGTGCTTTGAAAGCTAGTGTTTTTCTTCTTCCATCATCAATCTCCTTCTTTTGCTCAACTTCTAGATTGTAGGTGTGCAGCACCCCATACAGTTGAGCTAGGGACATTATTGTCAAATCCCTGGATTCTCTTATAGCAGTAGTCTTGGTATTCCATATTTCCCCAAGTGATCTTATAAACTTTAGGTTGATTTCTTTGTTTTGAAAAGTCTTCTCTAAGGTCTTGAGATTATTGATGAGGATGTTGAATCTTTCGAAGAATGCAATGAGGTTCTCATCAGATCTCATTGAAATTAATTCGTATTGTTGGATTAACACATCCTTCTTGTTTTCTCTGATCTCATTGGTTCCTTCATTTCTCATCAGCGGAGCTTCCCATGCTTCATTTGCAGTCTTGGTGTGCACAACAATTTCAAACATGTTGTCATCCAAAGACTTAAATATCTGGTTTAGGGCTTTCCTCTGAACCATCTCCAGATCCCAGTCATCTTTGTTCCATAGAGGTTTTGGTCGGGGTACCTCCCTTGTTGAGTCCTTTGGATCTGGCTAAATTGGAACATTTGGACCATTTAGGACCAAGTCTTCCATTCTATCATCAATTGAGTTTAGGTGTGCCAGCATCCTTAGTTTCCAGTGATTGAATCTGTCAAGGGAGCATACTGGAGGTACTCCGCTCTTGGGACATTTTGTAATTTTTGGTGGTGCCATTTCTGAATCTTAGCTTCACACAGATAAACAGTTAGTAACTTCTTTTCAGATATAATATGTGACCTTTTCTTTCCAATAACTGTTAAGTCTGGAAAGTCAGGCTCTGATACCAATTGTAAGGTTCGAGTTTTAACCTAGAGGGGAGGGGGGTGAATAGGTTGTATAAGACTTTAGTAGTCTTTTTTGTGCGGAATGATGATCTTGTGCAGACTAGTGCAGTATGCGGACTACTCAGGCAGTCTGCAGATGAGACTATCTCGTCTACACTTGAGATTTATGACTCTTTTGAGTCTTTATCTCTATTTCAGGTGTGATGATTTATAAGGAGCAGTTCTAAAAGCAATATGATGAAAGCAGTAAATTGACACAGAGTTTATACTGGTTCAGACACTCGATATCAAATGATAATCGAGAGCTTCGTCGACTCTTCCCTTAGTGACCAGTGTAGTGAGGCTAAGAGGGAAATATCACTATCTTCTTGTTTTTCAGCTTACAAGAAAGCTCCCTTTCACAAGCTTTCTAACTTGTATGAAGGTAGAAGATCCTAAATCTTTGCACAGCTCTGAGTCTTGCGCTCTACTGCAAGTGTTGTTCTTCTGCAGACTAGTGATACTTCTCTTTTGTGTATCTTCTCTATTCAACTCTCTTGAGTATGCCTTTGAATGTGTATTACTTTTCACGCTTGCCTTTTTCTTACACAATTCACACACGCTACAATGAGCTTCAATGGTTCCCTTTTATATGGATGAAGGAACGAACCTTTCTTGTAGACAACCCGCTGTTCCTGGAGAGTCATTTTCCCACTAGTGCTTGCCACCATCTCGTTTTCAACGCTGGCATTCCACTATCCCCAGCTTTCGTGCCGTTGCTACTTTAATTTGAATTTTCACTTGACTGACTTCAAACCTTCGACCTTATGCTGACAATCATCTCTACTGCAATCCAGTCTGCTGCAACACCTTGTCTGCACAGTCTGATTCGGCTTTATGCCTTGCCATCGTGATCTTCATCTGCAAGCTCAGTCCTCCTTGTGAAGCCTTCAATTCTTCTGTTGCTTGTACATATATTAGATGTTCATCTAGAGTCTTTATAGAAGTTTGCACCAAAGGGTCTGCATCTGCAACCGTCTGCACTCCTGCATCTGACCTCAACCGCAACTTCCTACATGACTTCTAGCCTAAACAATCTAACTATATTACAATTAATACATTTGAGTTTGTTACATCAATTTCTATACAAATGGAGGGATTGCACATTCCTATCAGAGTTGTTTTTATATTGTTTTTTTCCCTTTGAAGTGTTTTTGAGTGTTTTAAGCTCATTTCAATATTCTTTTCAAAGTTTCTCGTGTTTTAAAATCAATAGAATTGTTTTTATGTTGGTTTTAGCCTTTTGAAGTGTTTTGAGTGTTTTAAGCTCATTTCAAGATTCTTTTCATAGTTCCTTCCTTTTTCAAGTCATTATAGTTGTTTATATGTTGTTTTTAGCCTTTTGAAGGGGTTTTGAGTGTTTTAAGCTCATTTCAAAGTTTATTTTTCATAGTTTCCTGCGTTTTCAAGTCATTAGAGTTGTTTTTACGTTGTTTTTAGCCCTTTGAAGTGTTTTTGACAGTTTTTGAAGCTTATTCCAAGGTCTTTTTCATAGTTTCGTACGTTTACAAGTCATTAGAGTTGTTTTCGTGTTGTTTTTAGCCGTTTGAAGTGTTTTTTAGTGTTTTAAGCTCACTTCAAGGTTGTTTTCAGTGTTTCCTGTGTTTCCAAATCATTAGAGTTGTTTTTATGTTGTTTTTTCACCCTTTGAAGTGTTTTTGAGTGTTTTATACTCAGTTCAAGGTTCTTTTCAATGTTTCTAGGGTTTTCAAGTTATTAGAGTGATTTTTTATGTTGTTTTTAGTCTTTTGAAGAGCTTTTCAACGTTTCTAGGGTTCTTTTGAAGTGTTTTTCAGTGTTTTAAGATCGTTTAAAGGTTCTTTTTATAGTTTCTTGCGTTTTCAACTCTTTGAAGAGCTTTTTAGTGTTTTAAGCTCATTTCAAGGTTTTGTTTTTCATTTAGAGTAGTTTTTATGTTGTTTTTAGCCTTTTGAAGGGTTTTCGAGTGTTTTAAACTCATTTTATGGTTGTTTACAAAGTTTCTTGTGTTTTCAAGTCATAAGAGTTATTTTTATATTGTTTTTAGCCTTTTGAAAAGTTTTTGAATGTTTCAAGCTCATTTAAAGATGCCATTCATAGTTTGTTGCGTTTTCAAGTCATTAAAGTTGTTTTTATGTTGTTTTCAACCCTTTGAAGTGTTTTTTAGTGTTTTCAGCTCATTTCAAGTTTTTTTTCATTTAGAGTTATTTTTATGTTTTCTTTAGCCATTTGAAGGGTTTTCAAGTGTTTTAAGCTCATTTTATGGTTTATTCATAGTTTCTATTATTTTCAAGTCATTAGAGTTGTTTTTATATTGTTTTGAGCCTTTCTTGGGTTTTTAAGTGATTGAAGTTGTTTTTATGTTGTTTTTTAGCCCTTTGAAGTTTTTTTCAATGTTTTAAGCTCATTTAATGGTTTTTTTCCATAGTTTCTTGTGTTTTCAAGTCATTACAGTTGTTTTTATGTTTTTTTATCTTTTTGAAGTGTTTTTGAGTGTTTTATGCTAATTTCAAAATTTGTTTCATACTTTCTTACGTTTTCAAGTCATTAGAGTTGTTTTTATGTCGTTTTTAGCCCTTTGATGTGATTTGAGTGTTTCAAGCCCATTTCAAGGTCTTTTTCATAGTTTCTTGCGTTTTCTTGTCATTAGTGTTGTTTTTATGTTGTTCTTAGCCCTTTGAGTTGTTTTTGAGTGTTTTAAGCTTTTTTCAAGGTTTTTTTCAATCTTTCTTGCTTTTTAAAGTCATTAGGGTTGTTTATATGTTGTTTTTAGTCTTTTGAGAGGTTTTTTAGTGTTTTGAGCACATTTCAATGTTCTTCTCATAGTTTGTTTCGTTTTCAAGTCATTAGAGTAATTTTTTATGTTGTTTTTAGCCTTTTGAAGTGTTTTTCAGTGTTTTAAGCTCATTTCATGGTTCTTTTAATGGCTTCTTGCGTTTTTAACTCATTAGAGTTGTTTTTAGCCCTTTGAAGTGTTTTCGAGTGTTTTATGCTCATTTCAAGCTTCTTTTCATAGTTTCTATGTTCTTTTCATAGTTTCTTGCGCTTTCAAGTCATTATAATTTATTTTAGGTTGTTTTTTGGAATTTGAAGTGTTTTTGAGTGTTTTAAGCTAATTTCATGGTTTGTTTCATAGTTTCTTGCGTTTTCAAGTCATTAGAGTTGTTTTTATGTTGTTTTTAGCCTTTTGAAGGGGTTTTGAGTGTTTTAAGAACATTTCAAGGTTATTTTCATAGTTCCTTGCGTGTTCGAGTCATTAGAGTTGTTTTTATGTTGTTTTTAGTCTTTTAAAGGGTTTTGAGTGTTTTAAGCACATTTCAATGTTCTTTTTATAGTTTCTTGCGTTTTTAAATAATTAGAGTTGTTTTTATGTTGTTTTTAAATTTTTGAAGTGTTTTTGAGTATTTTAAGCTCATGTCAAGTTCGTTTTTATAGTTTCTTGCGTTATCAAGTCATTAGAGTTGTTTTTATGTTTTTTTAGTAGTTTGAATTGTTTTTTAGTGTTTTAAGCTTATTTCATGGTTCTTTTCATAGTTTCTTGTGTTTTCAAGTCATTAGAGTTGTTTTTATGTTGGTTTTAGCCCTTCGAAGGTGTTTTCATTGTTTTAAACTCATTTCAAGTTTCTTTTCATAGTTACTTGCGTTTTCAATCCATTCGAGTTGTTTTTAACGTTGTTTTTAGCCTTTTGATGTGTTTTTGACTGTTTTAAGCGCATTTCAAGGTTATTTTCATAGTTTCTTGCGTTTTGAAGTCATTAGAGTTGTTTTTTTTTACGTTGTTTTAACCCTTTGAAGTATTTTTTGGTGTTTTAAGCTCATTTCAAGGTTCTATTAATAATTTCTTGTATTTTCAAGTCATTAGAGTTGTTTTTATGTTGGTTTCAGCCTTTTGAAGTGTTTTTCAGTGTTTTATGCTCGTTTCTAGGTTCTTTTCATGGTTTCTTTCATTTTCAAGCCATTAGAGTGTTTTTAAGTTATTTTTAGCCCTTTGAATTTTTTTTGAGTGTTTTAAACTCATTTCAAGGTTCTTGTCATAGTGTCTTGTGTTTTCAAGATTTGAGATTCTTTTATGTTGTTTTTAGCCCTTTGAAGGGGTTTTCATTGTTTTAAGCCCATTTCAAGGTTCTTTTCATAGTTTCTTGCCTTTTCAAGTCATTAGAGTTGTTTTCATCTTGATTTTATCCCTTTGAAGTGTTTTTTTTAGTGCTTTAAGGTCATTTCAAGGTTCTTTTCATAGTTTCTTGCGTTTTCAAGTCATTAGAGTTGTTTTGATGTCGTTTTTAGTCTGATGTATATCGTGCACAATATCTTGTCTTTGCCGCTAATAAGCAGAAAAGTGTTAGGTTTCTTATGCGTGATGAACAAGGTAAGGGAAATAGGCCCAAATCTGGACCATAGCAAGGTGTAAAACAAGGGCAAACTCGTCCATGGAAGAGTTATGCGTCTTTGGTTAGTACAAATCCTATTGAGAGGAAGCTCAAAATGAAATATTTTGAGCTAGTGGTGAAGGATGGCGTTGTTACTGTTATCCCTGATGATGATGCTATTGATAAGGCTGCTGAGAAATGGAAAGATTGCATCGAGGAGGCATTAGGAGAAATATGGGCTTTCCGAGGTCTTAACTGATGAGAGCGGATTCTATTACTTTAGGATTCCGGATGCTAAGGCTATATTGAAGATCCTCGATGTTGGGATCTGGTTTTTTTATGGCAAACCGTGTTTTCTGCAACAATGGAACCTCGACCTTGTGCTTTGCAAGTAGGAGCATGACAAAATTCCCATTTAGGTGAAGATTTTCAATGTTCCTTTAGCTATGTGGTCATGCTCCGGACTTAGTTATGTTGCTAGTGCGGTGGGAAAACCGTTGTATGCAGATTCTATGACTGAGGGAATGGGGAGAATGAACTACGCGAGGATATGTTGTGAGGTAGATGCAAATAAACCTTTTCTTGATGATTTTGTTTTGAAACTGAGGAATTCAGAGTATAGGATCAAAGTGGAATACTAGTGGAAACCGCCGGTGTGCTCTGTATGTTGTGTGTTTGGCCATACAAACTAGGACACAGTCAGGCATCCAGCTCAGCAGGACAAAGGTAAAGATGTGATACTTAGTAAGGCAGCTGATCTTCCTAATGAGGAGGCTTCTGAAGACGGTTTTCAGTTTGTAAAGAGAAGAAGAAGGAAGTCTGGAGCTACAACTACTGAAAGCCCTAGTCATGTCCCCGACACTGAAAAACTGAAGAGCAAGGTACCACCAATAGAGATATTGGATCGACCAGTTACTTCTGCGGACTCTTCAGACGATGACCTCCAAGTCTCCTCTACTATTGAAGGAGGTCATACATGTGAGGAACGTGTCCATGACCCACCATCCATTTTAACAACGCAGTCGGTAACTACAATAAATCTAGTCGGTCTATCATTGATCCACCTAGTACTAGTCTTTTGGCCAAAGTTACCTCGCATATGCGTAAGCAGCAGACTACGGCCTCAAAGGCTAAGAGATATAAATAGCACTCATTTTGAGTGCTCCTTCTACAGTTTCTTATGAATATTGGCAGTTAGAATATAAGAGGACTGGGTACGTCTTCGAAGCAAGCAGAAATTAGAAATTTGATAAAAGAGTAGAATATTCCACTCTTTGCTATTATGGAGACTAAAATTGGTTTTGCCGATCATCTTAGTCTCTTTCACAGGATATTTCCTAATTGGTGCATACTCCATAATTATGATGACAGCCCATCTAGTAGGATTTGGGTTTGTTGGAACCCGAGCTTGGTGAGCTGTACTCTTATTTCCAAGTCACCTCAGGCTATTCATGTGAGTTTACATTTCGGTGAACCCCAGTAATTTTTTGTGGCAACATTCGTGTATGGAGAGCACATTTTTGTCAATAGGAGGAGATTATGGGATGATCTGCTCTATTCAAGTGGGATTTTCGAGCAGGACCCTGGGATTTTGCTTGGAGATTTTAATGTCATTCTTGATGTATCGGATAGGATAGGTGGTACGTATAGATGGCCTCCATCTTTTGACAATTTCTATAACTGCCTTGTGGATTCTAGATTGAATGATTTGAGATATTCAGGAGCAAGATAGACATGGTCTAATCATTCTGCAGGGGTGCATGCTTGTAGAAGGAAGATTGATCGTGCCATATGTAATAGTGAATGGATGGTCCGATTCATTGATTCTGAAGCTCTCTTTTTAAATGCTGAATGTGGACCATTCACCAATTATTGTCCACATTCAGCAACCGATGCTTAGGAGATCTCAGTTCAAAATTTTCAATTTTTGGACTGAGGACCCAATGTTCATGAGGGTGGTACAGGAGGCATGGGACTTGGAGGTCATGGGTACACCTATGTACAGGGTTGTGGCTAAATTAAGAAATGTGAAGAAGAAATTGAAGCTGTTCTCAAGAAGAAAGTTCAGTAATATATCAGAGAAAGTGAGGATAGCTAGAGACAATATGGAGAGAGTACAGACTGAACTGCTTGCTGATCCTTTCAATGTGCCTCTTGCTGATGAAGAGAGACATTGTGTGGAAGTCTATGTTGATCTTAGGGTGAAAGAAGAAAGTTTCTTTAGGCAGAAATCCAGAGTGCAATGGCTCAAGGAAGGGAATGCAAATACTCGATTCTTTCACAATTATGTCAAAGCTCGAGAGAACAAGAAACGCATCACTCACGTCGTAACAGATTCCGGTGAGGTAATCCAACAGCATAGGTTAGTACATCAACATTTCGTGACTTCTTTTCAAAACTTATTAACTGAGCCAGATGAGGAGTCAGAGGTGGATGACCAGTTTCTACATGAGTGTGTGTCAAACCGGTTCAGTGAAGAGGCAAGATCGATCATGGAAGCTGATGTAACTGAACATGAAGTGAAACAGTCAATGTTCTCTCTTGGAAGGAATAAATCGCCTGGACCCGATGGGTTCAATGCGGAATTTTTCATCCATACATGGAGCATTATTGGGCATGATGTTACTATGGCAATCAGAAATTTCTTCTCCTCGGGTAGTCTTTTGAGGGAAGTCAATGCTACTAGCTTGGCGTTAATTCCTAAATGTGATAATCCTTCTTCGGTGAAGGACTATAGGCCTATATCTTGCATAAATACGATCTATAAATGTATTTCCAAGATAATGGCTAATCGGATTTCTCCTTACCTCCGAGAAGTCATATCACCTAACCAGGCTGCTTTTGTGAGTGACAGGAGAATAGCTGATAATGTCCTCCTTGCTCAGGAGATTATGAAGGGTTACCATGCAAAACCTTATCTGCCGCTTTTGACGGTTAAGGTGGATATGCAGAAGGCCTATGATACTCTCAGATGGAAATTCTTGTTCAAAGCTTTGAAAGCTTTTGGAATGCCTGATAGGATGATTACTTGGGTTCGAGCTGCTGTATCTGGGGCTATGTTCTCTGTTAGCATACATCGAGAGCTTCATGGATATTTTTCCACTTCTAGAGGACTTAGACAAGGTGATCCCAAATCTCCATATCTCTTCATACTTGCTATGGAAATCTTCTCAGGAATTCTAAATAGGAAAGCAATTGATCCGACCTTCAACCACCATTGGAGGTGCAAAAAGGTTAGGATCAACCATTTATTCTTTGCCGATGACATCTTGCTTTTCTGTGAGGGCAACTTCCAGTCTGCCATGCTTATGAAGTTGGCTGTGGATGTTTTTTCCTCTTACTCTGGACTGAAACCTAATCCATGTAAGAGTGAGATCTTCCTAGCCTGTGGTTACGCTCCCCATGCGGACCAGATTTTGTAGGCTTGGGGTTTAACCCTTGGTACTCTCCCTGTTCGTTATTAGGGGTACCCCTTATTGCTGGCAGGTTGAGTACTAGGGATATCCCTTATTCATTCCATAAGGAATAAGGCTCAATCTTGTGCTAACAAGACTCTATCTTTCGCTGGGAGACTTTTTACTCATTAAGTATGTCTTGTACGCAATTTAGTCTTATTGGAGTGCCATGTTTATTTTGCCAAAAGCTGTTCTTGATGAGATTAAACAAATTTTTTTATGGTTCCTATGCAAAAGGATCTTCACTGAGCAAAGGAGGAGCAAAGATCTCATGGCATGATATCTGTTTTCCATATGAGGAAGGAGGTCTTGGTGTGAAGGACCTCCGAGTATGGAATAGAGGTCTAATACTGAAACATATCTGGTATTTTATCACTCAACCTTACTCTGTTTGGTCTTTATGGATAAAAGCTAACTTAATCCACAGGGTTAACTTTTGGTCCATGAAAGTACCGAAGGCAAGTTCATGGAAATGGAAGAAGATTTTGGAGCTGCGACCTGTTATCCAAAAATTCTTAATGTGGAAAGTTGGTGATGGAACTACAATTTCACTGTGGTATGATAAATGGTATGACACTGGTCCTTTTCGTGCTAATGTGACTAATGGGTTGATTTATTCTTCTGTTATAGCAAGGGATGCAAATCTTGAATGTGTTATGCAAGAAGGCTCATGGACTATCCCTCAAGATCTCACTTCTTATCTTCAAGGGGTAGAACTTCCTATTATTCATGGGGGGTCGGATGTTTGTACATGGACTTTGGAGAAATCAGGGGAGTTCTATTCATCTAGTGCATAGGAAGCTCTTAGGAAAACGAAGCTGTCGGTTCAATGGTATGGTCTAATATGGGGTAAATGGCACATTCGAAGGCATGTTTTCGTATGCTGGCTTGTTGTACAGGAGAGGTTACATACACAGGACAGATTGGTCATTATGGGATTTAGGCACCAAAGTAGACGTGTGTTTTGCATGACTGTCATGGAGAACCATAACCATTTATTTTTAAGGTGTCCTTTTCTTAGACCATTCGTACATGAATGGGCAACAAGATGTCGTGTACCTTACCCTACACGATCATGCCAACAAAATTTCACCATGTACTCAAGAAGACTAGCGGCTCGTGCATTCCACAAGGTGATTGGAAGAATATCCTTTTCGGCCATGATTTATACCATATGGACAGAGAGGAATGCGATTATATTCAGAGGTGCATCTCCTTCTATTCATATATTGATGAGGCAAGTTCAGAGAGTAATTCTTGAGGAGGCTTGCTTGCTTAGAGGTTTCACTCCTAAACAGAAAGATAGGCATGTCCAACGAGCATGGAAGATACCTGATGTTGTTTTCTCTCGCTCACCTCCTGGAGTACAAGGCAGCGTCTTATGAACTTGCACATGAACTTGTTCGTATCTATTGTAATGTGCGGGAGTTTGTTACACATGGGTCACTCCTTCGGTTATGTAATATGTTTAATTTGTGTTGTAATGGGGCAGGCTGCCTTTGTTGTAATGGTTCCGTCCCCTAGTATTGACTTTTCATGTGACGTATGTTAGTCATTGTGTTTGATTGTTAGCATAGAGAAAATTTAACTTATTGATTTTTGGCAGTTTGTTCTGCCAGACTATGTCTGCATTTTGATTGATTTAGTGCATATTAAGGTGCACAAAATCATCTACAAATGCTTGTAAAATGTCATTCCAAGAAAAACTGGATCACTAATACACTTACCAGTTCTGATTCAAGGTTCTTTTCCTAGTTTTTGCATTTTCACGTCATTAGAGTACTTTTTTATGTAGTTTTTAGCTCTTTGAAGTGCTTTTGAGTGTTTTAAGCTTATTTCAAGGTTATTTTCATAGTTTCTTGCGTTTTCAAGTCATTAGAGTTGTTTTTATGTTGTTTTTAGCGCTTTGAAGTGTTTTGTGTGTTTTAAGCTCACTTCAAGGTTTTTTTTCAAAGTTTTTTACGTTTTCAAGTCATTAGAGTTAATTTTATGTTGTTTTTAGCCCTTTGAAGGGTTTTTGAGTGTTTTAAGATCATGTCAAGTTTCTTTTCATAGCTTCTTGCGTTTTCAAGTCATTAGAGTTGATTTTATGTTGTTTTTGGCCCTTTGAAGTGTTTTTGATTGTTTAAAACTCATTTAAAGGTTTTTTTTCATAGTTTTTTGCGTTTTCAACTCATTAGAGTAGTTTTTATGTTGGTTTCAGCCATTTGAAGTGTTTTTGAGTGTTTTAAGCTTGTTTCAAGGATCTTTTTATAATTTCTTTAGTTTTCAAGTCATTAGAGTTGTTTTTAAGTTGTTTTTAGCCATTTGAAGTGTTTTTCAGTGTTTTAAACTCATTTCAAGGTTCTTATCATAGCGTCTTGCGTTTTCAAGTCATTACAGTTGCTTTTACATTGTTTTTAGCCCTTTGAAAGGGTTTTCATTATTTTAAGCTCATTTCAAGGTGTTTTTCATAGTTTCTTGCTTTTTCAAGTCATTAGAGTTGTTTCTATCTTGATTTTATCCTTTTCAAGTGTTTTTGAGTGTTTTAAGCTCATTTCTAGGTTTTTTCATAGTTTTTTCCTTTTTCAAGTCATCAGAGTTGTTTTTATGTTGTTTTTAATCTTTTGATGGGTTTTTCAGTTTTTTAAGCTGAATTCATGGCGTTTTTTTCATTGTCTTTTGCATTTTCAACTCATTGGAGTTGCTTTTATGTTTTTTTGCCCTTTGAAGTGTTTTTGAGTGTTTTAAGCTCATTTCAAGGTTCGTTTCATAGTTTTCTGCATTTTCACATCATTAGAGTAATTTTTATGTTTTTTTTAGCCCTTTGAAGTGTTTTTGAGCGTTTTAAGGTTAGTTCAAGGTTCTTTTCAAAGTTTCATGGGTTTTCAAGTCGTTAGACTTGTTTTTTGAGGTTTTTTGAGTGTTTTAAGCGCATTTCAATGTTCTTCTCATAGTTTCTTATGTTTTCAATTAATTAGAGTAATATTTAAATGTCAGAAATTTTTTGTGTGTTTTAAGATCAATGTTTTTTTTTATAGCCTTTTGAAGGGGATTTGAGTGTTTTAAGCTCATTTCACGGTTCTTTTCATATTTTCTTGTGTTTTCAAGTCATTAGAGTTGTTTTTTATGTTGTTTTTAGCCCTTTGAAGTGTTTTAAGCTCATTTCTAGGTTTTTTTTCGAGAGTTTCTTGCCATTTCAAGTCATTAGAGGTGTTTTTATGTTGTTTTTAGCCCTTTGAAGTGTTTTGGAGCGTTTTAAGGTTAGTTCAAGGTTCTTTTCAAAGTTTCATGGGTTTTCAAGTCGTTAGACTTGTTTTTTGAGCGTTTTTTTGAGTGTTTTAAGTGCATTTCAATGTTCTTCTCATAGTTTCTTATGTTTTCAAGTAATTAGAGTTGTTTTTATGTTGTTTTTAAATGTCTGAAGTGTTTTTGAGTGTTTTAAGACCATGTCAAGTTTCTTTTCATAGTTTCTTGCGTTTTCAAGTCATTAGAGTTGTTTTCATGCTGTTTTAGGCCCTTTTAAGAGTTTTTGATTGTTTTAATCTCATTTCAAAGTTTTTTTTATAGGTTTTTGAGTTTTCAACTCATTAGAGTAGTATTTATTTTTGTTTTAGCCCTTTGAAGTGTTTTTGAGTGTTTTAAGCTCGTTTCAAGGATCGTTTCATAGTTTCTTTCGTTTTCAAGTCATGAGAGTTGTTTTTAAGTTGTTTTTAGCCATTTGAAGTGTTTTTCAGTGTTTTAAACTCATTTCAAGGTTCTTGTCATAGTGTCTTGCGTTTTCAAGTCATTAGTGTTGCTTTTATATTATTTTTAGCCCTTTGAAGGGGTTTTCATTGTTTTAAACTCATTTCAAGGTTTTATTCATAGTTTCTTGCGTTTTCAAGTCATTAGAGTTGTTTTTATCTTGAATTTATCCCTTTTAAGTGTTTTTGAGTGTTTTAAGCTCATTTCAAGGTTCTTTTCATAGTTTCTTGTGTTGTCATCAGAGTTGTTTTTATGTTTCTTATGTTCTTATGTTTTCAAGTCATTTCAAGGTTCTTTTCATAGTTTCTTATGTTTTCAACTAATTAGAGTTGTTTTTATGTTGTTTTTAAATGTCTGAAGTGTTTTTGACTATTTTAAGATCATGTCAAGTTTCTTTTCATAGTTGCTTGCGTTTTCAAGTCATTAGAGTTGTTTTTATGTTGTTTTAGGCCCTTAGAAGTGTTTTTGATTGTTTCAAGCTCATTTAAAGGTTTTTTTTCATAGTTTTTTTGCATTTTGAACTCATTAGAGTAGTTTTTATTTTGGTTTCAGCCCTTTGAAGTGTTTTTGATTGTTTTAAGATCGTTTCAATGATCTTTTCATAGTTTCTTTCGTTTTCAAGTCATTAGAGTTGTTTCTATCTTGATTTTATCCCTTTCAAGTGTTTTTGAGTGTTTTAAGCTCATTTCAAGGTTTTTTTCATAGTTTCTTCTGTTTTCAAGTCATCAGAGTTGTTTTTATGTTGTTTTTAATCTTTTGATGGGTTTTTTCAGTTTTTTGAGCTGATTTCATGGCGTTTTTTCATAGTTTTTTGCATTTTCAACTTATTAGAGTTCCGTTTATGTTTTTCTTAGCCCTTTGAAGTGTTTTTGATAGTTTTAAGCTCATTTCAAGGTTCGTTTCATAGGTTTTTACATTTTCACATCATTAGAGTAATTTTCTGTGTTTGTTTTAGCCCTTTGAAGTGTTTTTGAAAATTTTAAACTCATTTCAAGGTTCTTTTCATAGTTTCCTGCGTTTTCAAGTCATTAGAGTTGTTTCTATGTTGTTTTTTCTCTTTTAAAGGGTTTTGAGTGTTTTAAGCACATTTCAATGTTCTGCTCATAGTTTCTTATGTTTTCAAGTAATTAGAGTTGTTTTTATGTTTTTTTTAAATGTTTGTAGTGTTTTTGAATGTTTTAAGCTCGTTTCAAGGATCGTTTCATAATTTCTTGCGTTTTCAAGTCATTAGAGTTGTTTTTATGTTGTTTTTAGTAGTTTGAATTATTTTTGAGTGTTTTAAGCTCATTTCATGGTTTTTTTCATAGTTTCTTGCGGTTCTAACTCAATAGAGTTGCTTTTATGTTGTTTTTAGCCCTTTGAAGTGTTTTTGAGTGTTTTAAGCTCATTTCAACGTTCTTTTCATAGTCTCTTGCGTTTTCAATTCATTAGAGTTCTTTTTATGTTGTTTTGAGCCCTTTAAAGGGGTTTTCATTGTTTTAAGCTCATTCCAAGTTTCATTTCATTGTTTCTTGCGTTTTCATGTCATTAGAGTTGTTTTCATGTTGTTTTTAGCCCTCTGAAGTGTTTTTGACATTTTAAAGCTCATTTCAAGGTTTTTTTCATAGTTTCTTGCGTTTTCATGTCATTAGAGTAATTTTTATTTTGTTCTTAGCCCTTTGAAATGTTTTTGAGTGTTTTATGCTTAGTTAAAGGTTCTTATAAAAATTTCTTGGGTTTTCAAGTCATTAGTGTTGTTTTTATGTTGTTTTTAGTCTTTTGAATGGTTTTTGAGTGTTTTTAAGCACATTTCAATGTTCCTCTCATAGTTTCTTGCGTCTTCAAGTCATTGGAGTTATTGTTTTTTATTTTGTTTTAGCTTTTTGAAGTGGTTTTTAGTGTTTTAAGCTCATTTCATGGTTCTTTTCGTGGTTTCTTGCGTTTTTAACTAAGAGTTGGTTTTATGTTGTTTTTAGCCCTTTGAAGTGTTTTTGAGTGTTTTAAGCTTATTTCATGGTTCTTTTCATGGTTTATTGCGGTTTAAACTAATTTGAGTTTCTTTTATGTTGTTTTTAGCCCTTTGAAGTGTTTTTCAATGTTTTAAGCTCATTTCAAGCTTCTTTCCATTGTTTCTATGTTCTTTTTATAGTTTCTTAAGTTTTATTTTGTTTTTAGCCCTTTGAAGTGTTTTTGAGTGTTTTAAGCTAATTTCAAGGTTATTTTCATAGTTTCTTGCGTTTTCAAGTCATTAGAGTTGTTTTTATGTCGTTTTTAGTCTTTTGATGGGTTTTTTAGTGTTTTAAGCTCATTTCATGTTTTTTTTATAGTTTCTTCCGTTTTTAACTCATTAGAGTTGCTTTTAAGTTGGTTTTAGCCCTTTGAAGTTTTTTTTGAGTTTTTTAAGCTTATTTGAAGGTTCTTTTCATAGTGTATGCATTTTGAAGTCATTAGAGTTTTTTTAATCTTGTTTTTAGCGCTTTGAATTGTTTTTGAGTGTTTTAAACTCACTTCATGGTTGTTTTTCATAGTTTTATGCGTTTTCAAGTCATTAGAGATTTGTTTATGTAGTTTTTAGCCCTTTAAAGGGGTTTTGAGTGGTTTAAGCTCATATCAAGGTTCGTTTCGTAGTTTCTTTTGTCTTCAAGTCATTAGAGTTATTTTTCGGTTGTTTTTAGCCTTTTGAAGGGTTTTTGAGTGTTTTAAACTCATTTCATATTTCTTTTTATAGTTTCTTCTTTTTTCAAGTCATTACAATTTTATGTTTTTGGATTTAGGGTTTAGGGTTGTTTTTTGCCCTTTGAAATGTTTTTCAGTGTTTTAAGCTAATTTAAAGGTTTTTTTTCATAGTTTCTTGCCTTTTCAAGTCATTAGAGTTGTTTTTAGCACTTTGAAGTGTTTTTGAGTGTTTTAAGCTCTTTCAAGGTTCTTTTCATATTTTCTTGCGTATTTAAGTTATTAGAGTTGTTTTTATGTTGTTTTTTAGCCGTTTGAAGGGGTTTTCATTCTTTTTAGCTCATTTCAAGTTTCTATTCATAGTTTCTTGCATTTTCAAGTCATTAGATTTTGTTTTAAACCTAATTTAATGGTTCTTTTCATAGATTCTTGCATTTTCAAGTCATTAGAGTAAATTTTTATGTTGTTTTTAGCCCTTTAATGTGTTTTTCAGTGTTTTAAGCTTATTTCAAGGTTATTTTCATAGTTTGTTTTATGTTGTTTTTAGAGCTTTTAACTTGTTTTTGAGTGTTTTAAGCTCACTCCAAGTTTCTTTTCATAGTTTGTTCTGTTTTCAAGTCATTAGAGTTGTTTTTATGTTGTTTTTAGCCCTTTGAAGTTTTTTAAGAACATTTCAATGTTATTCTCATAGTTTCTTGCGTTTTAAGTCATTAGAATAATTTTTTATGTTTTTTTAGCCTTTCGAAGTGTTTTTAGTGTTTTAAGCTCATTTCATGGTTTTTTTCATGGTTTCTCGCGTTTTTAAGTCATTCGAGTTGTTTTTATGTTTTTTTCTTGTCTTTTGATGGGTTTTTCAATTTTTTAAACTGATTTCATGGTGTTTTTTCATAGTTTTTTGCATTTTCAACTCATTAGAGTTGCTTTTATGTTGTTTTTAGCCCTTTGAAGTGTTTTTGTGTGTTTTAAACTCATTTCATGGTTTGTTTCATAGTTTTTTGCATTTTCACGTCATTAGAGTAATTTCTATGTATTTTTAGCCCTTTGAAGTATTTTTCAGTGTTTTAAGCTTATTTGAAGGTTATTTTCATAGTTTCCCGCGTTTTAAACTCATTAAAGTTGTTTTTATGTTTTTTTAGCGCTTTGAATTGTTTTTGTGTGTTTTAAGGTCACTTCAAGGTTGTTTCCATAGTTTGTTGCGTTTTCAAGTCATTAGAGTTGCTTTTATGTTGTTTTTAGCCCTTTGAAGGGTTTTTGAGTATTTTAAGCTCATATCAAGGCTTTTTTCATAGTTTCTTGCGTTTTCAAGTCATTAGAGTTGTTTTATATTGTTTTTAGCCCTTTGAAGGAGGGTTCATTGTTTTAAGCTAATTTCAAGTTTCTTTTCATAGGTTCTTGCGTTTTCAATTCGGTAGAGTTCTTTTTCATGTTGTTTTTAGCGCTTGGAAGTGTTTTTGGATGTTTTAAGCTCATTTCAAAGTTCAAATTAAGTTTCTTTTCATAGGTTCTTACGTTTTCTAGTCATTAGAGTTGTTTTTATGTTGTTTTTAGCCATTTGAAGTGTTTTTGATTGTTTTAAGCTTATTTCAAGGTTATTTTCATAGTTTTTTGTGTTTTCAAGTCATTAGAGTTTTTTTTAATGTTGTTTTTAGAGCTTTTAAAGTGTTTTTTGAGTGTTTTAAGCTCATTTCAAGGTTCTTTTCATAGTTTCTTCTATTTTCAAGTCAATAGAGTTGTTTTTTGCCATTTGAAGTGTTTTTCAGTGTTTTGACCTAATTTAATGGTTCTTTTCATAGGTTCTTATGTTTTCAAGTCATTAGAGTTGTTTTAATGTTGTTTTTAGCCTTTTGAAGTGTTTTTGATTGTTTTATGCTTCTTTCAAGGTTATTTTCATACTTTTTTGCGTTTTCAAGTGATTAGAGTTGTTTTTATGTTCATTTTAGCCCTTTGAAGTGTTTTAAGCACATTTCAATGTTCTTCTCATAGTTTCTTGCGTTTTTAAGTCATTAGAATAATTTTTTATGTTTTTTTAACCTTTTGAAGTGTTTTAACCTCATTTCATGGTTCTTTTCATGGTTTCTTGTGTTTTTAACTCATTGGAGTTGCTTTTATGCTGTTTTTAGCACTTTGAAGTATTTTTGAGTGTTTTATGCTCATTTCAAGCTGCTTTTCATAGTTTCTACGTTCTTTTCATAGTTTCTTGCGTTTTCAAGACATTAGAATTTTGTTTATGTTGTTTTTAGCACTTTGAAGTTGTTTTTAGTGTTTTAAGTTAAGTTCAAGGTCCTATTCATAGTTTCTCGCGTTTTCATGCAATTAGAGTTGATTTTCTTTTATTTTTGGCTTTTTGAAGGGGTTTTGAGTGTTTTAAGAGTATTTCGAGGTTCTTTTGCATAGTTTCTTGCATGTTCACTTCATTAGAGTTGCTTTTATGTTGTTTTGATCCCATTGAAGGGGTTTTCATTATTTTAAGCTCATTTCATGGTTATTTTCATAGTTTCTTGTGTTTTCAAGTCATTAGAATTGTTTTTATGTTTTTTTTAGTCTTTTGATGGGTTTTTTAGTGTTTTAAGCTCATTTCATGGTTTTTTCATAGTTTCGTGCGTTTCAACTAATTAGAGTTGCTTTTATGTTGTTTTTAACCTTTTGAAATGTTTTTGAGTGTTTTAAGCTCATTTCAAGGTTCGTTTCATAGTTTTTGTCATTTTCACGTCATTAGAGTTGCTTTTATGTTTTTTTTAGCCCTTTGAAGTATTTTTCAGTGTTTTAAGCTTATTTCAAGGTTATTTTCATACTTTCCTGTGTTTTCAAGTCATTAGAGTTGTTTTTATGTTGTTTTTAGCCCTTTGAAGGGTTTTTGAGTGTTTTTAGCTCATATCTAGGTTTTTTTCATAGTTTCTGGCGTTTTCAAGTCATTAGAGTTGTTTTTATGTTGTTTTTAGCTCTTTGAAGGGGTGTTCATTGTTTTAAGCTAATTTCAAGTTTCTTTTCATAGGTTCTTGCGTTTTCAATTCAGTAGAGTTGTTTTTTATGTTGTTTCTAGAGCTTTGTAGTGTTTTTAAGTGTTTTTAGCTATTTCATGGTTGTTTTCATAGTTTCTTGCGTTTTCAAGTCATTCGTTTTTTTATGTTGTTTTTAGCCCTTTGAAGTATTTTTGGATGTTTTAAGCTCATTTCAAGGTTCAATTCATCGTTTCCTGTGTTTTCAAGTCATGAGAGTTATTTTTATGTCGTTTTTATCCGTTTGATGTGTTTTTCATTTTTTTAAGCTCATTTCAGGGTTCTTTTGATAGGTTCTTACGTTTTCAAGTCATTAGAGGTGTTTTTATGTTCTTTTCAGCCCTTTGAAGTGTTTTTGATTGTTTTAAACTTCTTTCAAGGTTTTTTTCATACTTTCTTGCGTTTTCAAGTCATTAGAGTTGTTTTTATGTTCTTTTTAGGCCTTTGAAGTGTTTTAAGCACATTTCAATGTTCTTCTCATAGTTTCTTGCATTTTTAAGTCATTAGAATAATTTTTTATGTTTTTTTTAGCCTTTTGAAGTGTTTTTTAGTGTTTTAAGCTCATTTCATGGTTCTTTTCATGGTTTCTTCTGTATTTAACTCATTCGAGTTGCTTTTATGTTGTTTTTAACACTTTGAAGTATTTTTGAGTGTTTTAAGCTTATTTCAAGCTTCTTTTCATAGTTGCTATGTTCTTTTCATAGTTTCTTGCATTTTCAAGTCATCAGAATTTGGTTGATGTTGTTTTTATCCCTTTGAAGTGGTTTTGAGTGTTTTAAGCTAAGTTTAAGGTTCTTTTCATAGTTTCTAGCGTTTTCAAGTCATTAGAGTTGACTTTTTTTTTAGCCTTTTGAAGGGGTTTTGAGTGTTTTAAGAACATTTCAAGGCTCTTTTGCATAGTTTCTTGCATGTTCACTTCATTGGAGTTGCTTTTATGTTGTTTTTATCCCTTTGAAGGGGTTTTAATTATTTTAAGCTCATTTCAAGGTTCTTCTCATACTTTCTTGCGTTTTCAAATCATTAGAGTTGTTTTCATCTTGATTTTATCCCTTTGAAGTGTTTTTGAGTGTTTTAAGCTTATTTCAAGGTTATTTTCATAGTTTCTTGCGTTTTCAAGTCATTAGAGTCGTTTTTATGTCGTTTTTAGTCTTCTGATGGGTTTTTCAGTGTTATAAGCTCATTTCATGGTTCTTTTCATTGTTTCGTGTGTTTCAACTAATTAGAGTTGCGTTTAAGTTGTTTTTAGCCCTTTGAAGAGTTTTTAGTGTTTTAAGCTCATGTCAAGGTTCTTTTCATAGGCTTTACATCTTCACAGCATTAGAGTAATTTTTAATGTTGTTTTCATCCTTTTGAGGGGTTTTTGAGTATTTTAAGCTCATTTCAATGTTTTTTTCATAGGTTTTGCATCTTCACGTCATTAGAGTAATTTTTAATGTTGTTTTTATACCTTTGAGGGGTTTTTGAGTGTTTTAAGCTCATTTCAAGGTTCTTTTCATAGTTTTTGCATTTTCACGTCATTAGAGTAAATTTTTTATGTAGTTTTTAGCCCTTTGAAGTGTTTTTGAGTGTTTTAAGCTTATTTAAAGCTTATTTTCATAGTTTTTTGCGTTTTCAAGTCATTAGAGTTTTTTTATATTGTTTTTAGAGCTTTTAAAGTGTTTTTGAGTGTTTTAAGCTCACTTCAAGGTTCTTTTCATAGTTTCTTCTATTTTCAAGTCAATAGGGTTGTTTTTATGTTGTTTTTTGCCATTTGAAGTGTTTTTCAGTGCTTTAACCTAATTTAATTGTTCTTTTCATAGTTTCTTGCATTTTCAAGTCATTAGAGTTGTTTGTTTTTGTTGTTTTTAGCGCTTTGATGTGTTTTTCTGTGTTTTAAGCTTATTTCATGGTTATTTTCATAGTTTTTTGCGTTTTCAAGTCATTAGAGTTTTTTTATGTTGTTTTTAAAGCTTTTATAGTGTTTTTGAGTGTTTTAACCTCATTTCAAGGTTCTTTTCATAGTTTCTTCTGTTTTCAAGTCAATAGAGTTGTTTTCATGTTGTTTTTTTGCCATTTGAAGGGTTTTTCAGTGTTTTAACCTAATTTAATAGTTCTTTTCATAGGTTCTTATGTTTTCAAGTCATTCGAGTTGTTTTTATGTTGTTTTTAGCCCATTGAAGTGTTTTTGATTGTTTTAAGCTTCTTTCAAGGTTATTTTCATACTTTTTTGCGTTTTCAAGTCATTAGAGTTGTTTTTATGTTCATTTTAGCCCGTTGAAGTGTTTTAAGCACATTTCAATGTTCTACTCATAGTTTCTTGCGTTTTTAAGTCATTAGAATAATTTTTATGTTTTTTTAACCTTTTGAAGTGTTTTAAGCTCATTTCATGGTTCTTTTCATGGTTTCTTCTGTTTTTAACTCATTCGAGTTGCTTTTATGTTGTTTTTAGCACTTTGAACTATTTTTGAGTGTTTTATGCTCATTTCAAGCTGTTTTTCATTGTTTCTATGTTCTTTTCATAGTTTCTTGCGTTTTCAAGTATTTTTGTTTATGTTGTTTTTAGCCCATTGAAGTGGTTTTGAGTCTTTTAAGCTAAGTTCAAGGTTCTATTCATAGTTTCTGGCGTTTTCAAGTCATTAGAGTTGATTTTATTTTGTTTTTAGCCTTTTGAAAGGGTTTTCAATGTTTTAAGAACATTTCAACGTTCTTTTGAATAGTTTCTTGGTGGTTCATTTCATTAGAGTTGCTTTTATGTTGTTTTTATCCCTTTGAACGGGTTTTCATTCTTTTAAGCTCATTTCTAAGTTATTTTCATAGTTTCTTACGTTTTCAAGTCATTAGAGTTGTTTTTATGTCGTTTTTAGTCTTTTGATGGGTTTTTCAGTGTTTTAAGCTCATTTCATCGTTCTTTTCATAGTTTCGTGCGTTTCAACTAATTAGAGTTGCATTTATGTTGTTTTTAGCCCTTTGAAGTGTTTTTGAGTGTTTTAAGCTTATTTCAAGGATCGTTTCATTGTTTTTTTGCATTTTTAACCCTTTGAAGTATTTTTCAATGTTTTAAGCTTATTTCAAGGTTATTTTCATAGTTTCCTGCGTTTTCAAGTCATTAGTGTAGTTTTTATGTTGTTTTTAGCGCTTTGAAGTGTTTTTGTGTGTTTTAAGCTCACTTCAAGGTTCTTTTCATAGTTTTTTGCGTTTTCAAGTCATTAGAGTTGTTTTTATGTTGTTTTTAGCCCTTTGAAGTGTTTTTGACTGTTTTAAGCTCATATCAAGGTTTTTTTCAAAGTTTCTTGCGTTTTCAAGTCATTAGAGTTGTTTTTAGCCCTTTGAAGGGGTGTACATTGTTTTAAGCTAATTTCAAGTTTCTTTTCATAGGTTGTTGCGTTTTCAATTCAGTGGAGTTGTTGTTTATGTTGTTTTTAGCGCTTGGAAGTGTTTTTGAGTGTTTTTAGTTAATTTCAAGGTGGTTTTCATAGTTTCTTACGTTTTCAAGTCATTAGAGTTTTGTTTACGTTGTTTTTAGCCCGTCGAAGTGTTTTTTGATGTTTTAAGCTTATTTCAAGGTTCTATTCATCGTTTCCTGCGTTTTCAAGTCATTAGAGTTGTTTTTATGTTGTTTTTATCCTTTTGATGTGTTTTTCATTCTTTTAAGCTCATTTCAGGGTTCTTTTCATAGGTTCTTACGTTTTCAAATCATTATAGTTGTTTTTATGTTGTTTTTAGCCCTTTGAAGTGTTTTTTGATTATTTTAAGCTTCGTTCAAGGTTTTGTTTTCATATTTTCATGCGTTTTCAAGTCATTAGAGTTGTTTTTATGTTCTTTTTATCCCTTTGAAGTGTTTTAAGCACATTTCAATGTTCTTCTCATAGTTTCTTGCGTTTTTAAGTCATTAGAATAATTTTATATGTTTTTTTAACCTTTTGAAGTGTTTTTTAGTGTTTTAAGTTCATTTCATGGTTCTTTTCATGGTTTCTTGTGTTTTTAACTCATTCGAGTTGGTTTCCATAGTTTCTACGTTTTTTTCATAGTTTCTTGCGTTTTCAAGACATTAGAATTTTTTTTATGTTGTTTTTAGCTCTTTGAAGTGGTTTTGAGTGTTTTAAACTAAGTTCAAGGTTCAATTCATAGTTTCTAGCGTTTACAAGTCATTAGAGTTGATTTTATTTTGTTTTTAGCCTTTTGAAGGGGTATTGAGTGTTTTAAGAACATTTCAAGGTTCTTTTGCATAGTTTCTTGCGTGTTAAAGTCATTAGAGTAATTTTTTATGTTGTTTTTATCCCTTTGATGGGGTTTTCATTATTTTAAGCTCATTTCAAGGTTCTTTTCATACTTTCTTACGTTTTCAAGTCATTAGAGTTGTTTTTATACTTTCTTGTGTTTTCATACTTTGAAGTGTTTTTGAGTGTTTTAAGCTCACTTCAAGGTTCTTTTCATTGTTTTTTGCGTTTTCAAGTCTTTAGAGTTGTTTTTAGCCCTTTGAATTGTTTTTGAGTGTTGTAAGCTCATATCAAGGTTCTTTTCACAGTTTCTTGCGTTTCAAAGTAATTCCAGTATTTTTTATGTTGTTTTTAAATGTTTGAAGTGTTTTTGAGTGTTTTAAGCTCATATCAAGGTTCTTTTCATAGTGTCTTGCATTTTGAAGTAATTAGAGTTCTTTTTATGTTGGTTTCTGCCCTTTGAAGTGTTTTTGAGTTTTTTAAGCTCGTTTCAAGGATCTTTTCATGGTTTCTTTCGTTTTCAAGTCATTAGAGTTCTGTTTAAGTTGTTTTTAGCCCTTTAAATTGCTTTTTAGTGTATTAAACTCATTTCAAGGTTCTTGTCATGGTGTTTGCGTTTTCTTGTCATTATAGTTGCTTTTATGTTGTTTTCAGCCGTTTGAAGGGGTTTTCATCGTTTTAAGCTCATTTCAAGTTTTTTTCCATAGTTTCTTGCGTTTTCAAGTCATTAGAGTTGTTTTCATCTTGATTTTATTCCTTTGAGGTATTTTTGAGTGTTCTAAGCTCATTTCAAGGTTCTTTTCATAGTTTCTTGTGTTTTCAAGTCATCAGAGTTGTTTGTATGTCGTTTTTGGTCTTTTGATGGGGTTTTCAGTTATTTAAGCTCATTTCATGGTTTTTCTTCATAGTATTTTACGTTTTCACGTCATTAGAGTTGCTTTTATGTTGTTTTTAGCCCTTTGAAGTGTTTTTTAGTGTTTTAACCTTATTTCATGGTTATTTTCAAAGTTTCTTGCGTTTTCAAGTCAATAGAGTTGTTTTTACCGCTTTGATGTTTTTTGAGTGTTTTAAGCTATTTCAAGGTTATTTTTATAGTTTTTTTGCGTTTTCCAGTCATTGTAGTTGTTTTCATGTTGTTTTTTGCGCTTTGAAGTGTTTTTGAGTGTTTGAAGCTCACTTCAAGGTTCTTTTCTTGGTTTTATGTGTTTTCAAGTCATTAGAGATGTTCTTATGTAGTTTTTAGCTCTTTGAAGAGTTTTTGAGTGTTTTAAGCTCATATCAAGGTTCGTTTCATAGTCTCTTGTGTCTTCAAGTCATTAGAGTTGTTTTTAGGTTTGTTTTAGCTTTTTGAAGTGTTTTTGAGTGTTTTAATGTGTATTACTTTTCACGTTTGCCTTTTTCTTACACAACACACACACTTCAATGAGCTTCAACGGTTCCTTTTTTATATGGCTGAAGGAACGAACCTTACTTGTAGACAACCCACTATTCCTGGAGAGTCACTTTCCCATTAGTGTTTGCCACTATCTCGTTTTCAACGCTGGCATTCCACTATCCCCAGTTTTCATGCCGTTGCTACTTTAATTTGAATCTTCACTTGACTGACTTCAAACCTTCTACCTCATGCTGACAATCATCTCTACTGCAATCGAGCCTTCTACAACACCTTGTCTGCACACAGTCTCTGCTGCAACACCTTGTCTTCCTCCTGTTGTTTTTGACACTTAGGACCTGTCCCTTGTTCTTCTAAATTTTTCCTCTTTGTAGCATAGGATTTCTCCTTCTCCCCCTGATTTGCAGAGGAGATCTTTGCTGCTCAGATGCAGAAGGTGTCTCCCCCTTTTTGTTAGCACTCAGTACAGAGGTTAGGTTCTGAAGAGCCATCCTGACCCCCTTGAGCTCAGAATGAATGTGTTTCTGGAGTACTTGGAGCTTGGTCTCGAGAAGGCCAAACTTGATGTCATTGATTCGGTTGTGCTCATCAATATTCTTCTGTGTTGTCTTCATGGTTTCTTTGAGCTTGCGAAGTGCTGCATACTGTTGCTCATTGAATCTTCTGAAGTTGGAGATATGTGTTCGTTGAGTGTGAAGATGCACCGATCGATTTTGCTTTATCTGATCAATGATGCCTATTGCTAGATTACTTAGTGTCTCGCCAAAGTTAGCAAATGTTGACTTTCTGAGTTCTTTCTCTACTTCAAGGTGTGCTGCAATTGGCTCTAAGGCTTTGAGGAGATCATGGAAGGCATCTCTGATCCATGAGTGCATTCCATATATCTCTTGATCAAGCTGTCGTAGACGATATTGAGTAGTGTTTTCTGAGGGAGAGGAGGGACGTCTTGGTTCCTGTACTGGAGGTGGTTGTACTGCTAAGACTTCAACTTCAGGATCCTCAAAAGCTTGTTGTAAGTTCTTGAGGGCCCAAGATGTTGGTCTTGGTGTGGATGTATCACTGTACATTGAGTACATGTGAGTAGAGGAGGCTTGAGTAGCTATCTGTGCAAGTCCAAATGCAGTGGGTGGAGTGAAGATAATTTCTTCAATGGCTCGCAAAGGAGTGATTTGAGGATTAGCTTGATGGTCTGCAATTGATCTGTCCTAATGAATCTCATCATCTAGTAATGATAGTGCGAAGGACTGAATTTCATTATCTGAGAAGTGTTCTTCCATGACAAGAAGCTCTTCTGTCAGTTGAGCCTCATCATTATGGTCACTTTGTGTTGGATCTGCAGCAAGACCGATTATGATCGGTGTTTCAGCAACCGATTCATCACTGGAGGAAGATCAATCTTCTCCTGCGTCATACTCCTGTGCTGCTTGTTCGTCTAGATTATCGAGAAAGGGAGCAGCTTCTTTATCTGCAGCTAACATGGTCTCATCGGCAATGTGCATGGTCATGGTTTCATCTGCAACGACCATTGTCTCATTTGCAGAGACCATTGTCTCATCTGTAGCGACCATTGTCTCATCTGCAGCGACCATTGTCTCATCTGTATCGACCATTGTCTCATCTGTAGTTTCCTTGATCTCATCTGCAGTGTGTAATTTGTCATCTGCAATCCTAGATGATGTTTGCACTCCTTCATCAGCAACTTGATCAATGAGGGCATCTTCATCTTCATCAGGTGCTGGTTGAGGATGATCATCTTCATCACCTTCATTTCCATCATCACAGTTTGGTTGATGCTCGTTTAAGTCGGGTCTGCGTAGATATTCATAGACTTCATCGGTGGCTGCCTTGATATGCTTCTCCAGAATGTCCTTGAGTGCTGCTTGGATGTCTGGTGTGTTGACGAACTCAATTTCTCTTAGAAGACAATGCCTAAGCCTTTTTGTCTTCAGAGTGGAGTCTTTGAACTCAAGAGCTCCATTGATTAGAAAGTGAGCTTCCTTCGGTCTTGTGGAATGGCTGACTTGCTTCTTCTGGTGGAGTTCGACTAGTTGATGAATCTCCCCCTCAGTCATACCTGTAATATCACCAATCAGAGTTTGTGATTGATCTAGATTTATTTGGTATAAGGTTTTGGGTCCTTGAGGAATCAGTTTTGGTCTTGTTGATCTTGTGATTCTCCTTGTGGTTCTTGATGAGGTTGGTGCTTTTGTGGTTGAGAGATTCAGTGTTGATCCTAGTGGTGTAGATGTTGAAATTGCTGCCAGAGCAGATGGTGTGAAAGTTGTTCTGGAACTGTTCATAGGCAGTTTGTGTTGTGATACAAACTCCTGAAGTAATTTTTTGGTTTGGATCTTCTTCTGCAACTTTCCCTGAGTCCTTTGAGCGAGGAGTTGAGTGTCTATGAGTTTCTGCTTTGGTAGATGAGCTTCAACTTCTTTGATAGTCTTCATTACTGATTCAATGATCTTCTCTGGAGACTTTTCTGGAGCTTTTGTGGTAGTGGTTGTCCATGCAGCAGCTGCAGTAGTTGGTTGAATATCTATAACCTATGTGTTTATCATTCTGCTTTCTGAGAATGGAACAACAGCTGTTGTTATTGAGGGTTCTATTGCTAGAGGTTGGAATGAGAGAGATGTTGCAGCAGAGGTATGGGGTGGCTGCAAAGTAGACAGCTGTGCTTCGATTGCCCTTATTTCTGGCTCTATGTAGCCTTCTGCAACCACCCTTTGTCTGAATTCAACTCTTGGTCCGTCTCTTGCTTCTTGAAAGATGACTTGTGCCTCGAATACCAGATTTTGGAGATCTTCATTTACTCCAATCCTCAGCAGGTGGATTGCCACGTTTGCATCATGAAGTTCTGCAACTTCTGGTGCTTTTGGTGGTATTTTTGATGAAGAAGGTTGATGGATTTCTTCAGTACAGAATTCTGCAGATTGAATGTCAACCTCTACAAGAGCAATTGAGTGGTCTGCAGGACGATCAGATTCAGTTTCCTCATCAGAGGATTATACTACAAACTTCTTCCTTGTTGGCATCGGCTGCTTCATCTTCTGTTTTGCTGCAGTTTGCTTGACAAGTCTCTTTGCAGAGGAGGTCTGTCCTGTTGTTGTGTGTTCTTTAACAGTTACCGCTTGCTTAACTTTTCTCTTTTGCAAGGGCTTCTGTGACACATCTGCAGTCTTTTTCATGATTCTTGGAGGAGCTATGCCAATCTTCTTAACATCGATCTTTTTCCTTGGATTCCAAGGTTTGCTTTCTTTGTCGTATAGCTTCAGTTTTCTTTTAAGAAGAATACTGATTATTCTTCCGAATAGTGAAATGTTTGCCCATACTGCTCTTGCAATCTGAAATATGAGTAAGCTTGCCCAATTTACCCTTGTCTTAGTAAGGATGACACACATAATCTCCTGTTGCTAGGAGGTGATTTGATCTGTGCTGTATTCTCTTGAAAGAACTGCTTTCTTGATGATGTCTGCAAGAAGCTTGTGTTTTTTTTTGAAAGAAATCGCTTCATTGTCCGAATTCCTTCATTCAAGTTGTCTCTGCTCAGCATTGCCTTTCTTCCTTGCCTGACCGTTTCAATTGGAATGCTGTCATTCCCTTCAGATGGTAGACTGAAGGAGTCGGCAAGGTCTCCCGCAGTAATCGGGATTGTCATACCTCTTGCAGTAAAGGTGTGGGTTATTTGTTTCAGATCTGCTGCAACCTTCGCTGTGTTGACAAACTCCGGAATTTTTTCTTCATAGATCGAACAGGTTTGTTCACACAGAGTCTTAAGTCCAACTTCCTCAATCATGTCGATTATGTCTTTGATTTCTTCTTGTTCATCTTAAATTGAGTTGAAATCAAACACTGCTCCTGTTTGGATTTTAATCTTCTTTGAGGAACTCCTTTTGTGATTCAGAGGATTTCTGGCTTTTCTTCGATGAGCTTGAAGTGTTGGCCATGTTTTTCGAAAGGGTTTCAAAGATTGATTTGAATTTGAGTAAGGTTAGGGTTTCGTGCAGTAGACTTTTAGAGAGAGAGAGAGTTTGTTCGAGTGCTTAGAGAGTGAGAGAGATTAGAGAGAGTTTAGAGAGAAAAAAATATTTTTCTTGTTAAAAACTGTGGTTCTTATACTTGCCGAAAATATGACCGTTGTCAGTGCCTTTTCTAGCCGTTATATGCTTATGTCCAATTATTAACCGTTATGAGTTATTTTAGGAAAGCAGTTATTTTTTTTTCTTAATTTGATTTTGTTTCCTAAAATGGATGCAGTAGAGTTTTGCTTGACTCTAGTCTGTACTCGTCTGCATTGGTTTGGAAGTGATGCAGTAGAGTAAGCTTTCTCTTCTGCAGTTTTCTTAAAAACTTGCTAGTCTGCATTCTACACTCCAAGTAGATCAGTTAAGTAATTTTTGGCCATTCTTATTGTTTCAAATCAAGCATGCCTAATTCACCACGGAATTGAATGAACTTGTTCTCATCAAGAGGCTTTGTAAAAATGTGTGCAATTTGTTTTTCTGTTGAAATATATTCTAGTTTGATATGACCGTTCTGCACATGATCCCTGATGAAATGATATCTGACATCAATATGCTTGGTCATTGAATGAAAAACAGGATTTTCTGAAATAGCAATTGCAGACGTATTGTCATAAAATATAGAGGTTTTAGAAAGTGTTGTACCATAGTCTGCAAGTTATGACCTCATCCATAATATTTGTGTAGTACAGCTTCCAGCAGTAATATATTCTGCTTCTGCAGTGGAAGTGGACCCAGTAGTTTGCTTCTTGCTGAACCATGTTATTAATCCTGTTCCAATGAATTGACATGATCCACTTATGCTTTTTCTGTCAACTGTACATCCTGCAAAGTCTGCATCTGAATAGCCTGTAAGTGTGAAATCTGATTCTCTGGGTTACCAAATGCCAAGATTTGGAGTTCCCTTGAGATATCTTAGAATTCTTTTCACTACTATATAGTGAGATTCTTTAGGATCTGATTGATATCTTGCACATACACATACTGCATATTGGATGTCTGGTCTGCTTGCAATAAGTTATAACAATGATCCTATTATTCCTCTGTACATGGTTTGATTTATTTTCTTTCCAGGTTTATCTTTTTCTATCTTTATTGAAGTGCTCATAGGTGTTTTCATATGGCTAGCATTATCCAATCCATACTTTCTTAATTGTATTCTTCAAGTATTTGGATTGATTTATGAAGATTCCTTGTTTTCATTGTTGTACTTGCAGTCCTAGAAAATACTTAAGTTCTCCCATTAAACTCATTTGAAACTTGGATTTCATCAGTTCTGCAAATGTTTCACAAAGTTTATCACCTCTTTCAAATTTATTTTCATATAGGAATGTTGAGAGAGTTTCATACCAAGCCCTAGGAGCTTGTTTTAATCCATACAGTGCTTTGTCTAGTCTATATACGTGCTCTGGATATTCATAGTCTTCAAATCCAGGAGGTTGTTCAACATATACTTCTTCTTGAAGTTTTCCATTTAGGAATGCACTTTTTACGTCCATTTGATAGACTTTAAAACATTGGTAAGCTACATAGACAAGGAACATTCTTATAGCTTCTAATCTTGCTACTGGAGCAAAGGTTTCATCAAAATCAATTCCTTCTTCTTGAGAATATCCTTTAGCAACTAGCCTAGCTTTATTTCTGATTACTGTTCCATTTTCATCAGATTTATTTCTGAACACCCATTTATAGCCTATTACTAGGTAATTTTTAGGGCTTGGTGTAAGATACCATACCTCATTCCTTTTGAACTCATTTAGTTCTTCTTACATAGAATCTACCCAGTCTGGATCATTTAGTGCTTCGTTTACTACCTTAGGTTCTATTTCTGATATATAAAACAGCTAGATAGGCATTCTGCATTTGTTGCTCTTCTTGTCTGCACGGATGCATGTTTATCTCCTATAATGTCATCTTGTGTGTGTGCCTTAATCCACCTTCCTTTGTCTTGTTCATTTAGTTCTACTTGTTCATGAGGTTGGTCTTTTATCTCTTCTGCAGTTTCATTTTGTGTAGACGACTCTCCCTTGTCTGCAGTATTAATGACTTCTTCTGTAGCCTGTTCATTGCATACACATTCCTCATCAAATATATTTGCATTTCTCATGAATATTTCTTTTTCATCAAATGATATGTGAACTGATTCTTCAATAGTCTATGTTCGTTTGTTGTATACTCTAAATGCTTTACTGTTTGTTGAGTATCCTAAGAAGGTTCCCTCATCTGCCTTTGGATCAAATTTTTGTAGATAATTTTTATTAGTTTTGTGTATGTAGTAGTTGCTCCTAAAGACATGAAAATACTTGACAGTTGGTGTCTTTCCTTTTCATAGTTCATATGGTGTTTTCTTATGAAGCTTATGAATTGTGCACCTATTTTGAACATAGCATGTTATGTTTACAGCCTATACCCATAAGCTTTTTAAATAGATTTGCTTCAGATAGCATTGTTCTTGTTGCTTCTATCAATGTTCTATTTTTTCTTTCAGCCACACCATTTTGCTATGGCGTTCTTGGTGCAGAAAAGTTGTGTTTGATTCCATGATCATTGCAGTAGATATCTATCTTAGTTTGGTCAAATTCAGTACCGTGATCACTTTTAATTGTGATTACTTCTATTCCTTTTTCATTTTGAACTTGTTTGAGGTACCTTGTTAGTTGGTTGCATGTTTCACTCTTTTTATGTAAAAATATTATCCAGGTGTATCTAGCGTAATCATCTACTACAACTAGAGTGTATCTTTTTCTACTTAGACTCTCCTATCTACTAGACCAAACAGGTCCATATGTAGTAATTCAAGAATCCTGGTTGATTCTGAAAAATTTAGAGGCTTAAAGCTTGTCCTCGTCTGCTTTCCCTCTTGAAATGGTTTGCATAGCTTATCTTTCTTGAATTGTATTTTTGGAAGTCCTCTGACTAAGTTTTCTGAGGATAGTTTAGCTATTGTTTTGAAGTTAATATGAGCTAATCTTTTGTGCCAAATCCAACTTGTGTTCTCAGCTTCTGTGGTGTAGAAACAGGTGATGTCTTTTGATTGTGATGAGTCAAAGTCTATTGCATATATGTTTCCTTTTCGAGTTCCTATCAGATTTACTTCTTGTGTGACCTTATACCTAACTTGACATGCATCACGGGTGAATGACACATCATAGTTCTTATCACATAGCTGACTAATAGAAAGCAAGTTATGTTCTAAGCCTTTGACACAAGCAACATCTCTAAAGATTAAGGAACCTGTACCAAGGGTTCCATAACCATTAGTTGTACCTGCTTTTCCTCCACCAAATATGACGGGAGGTCCTCGTTCTTTTCTGATGTCTTCGAGATTGTATTTATCTCCTGTCATGTGTCCCGAGCATCCACTATCCAGGTACCAAACGCCTTTTTGTTTTTTCTACATTTAAAACATAAAAAGCTTGTATATGGTACCAATTCATTTGGGTCCTAATTGGTTAGTTTTTGGAATCCACATTTGAATTATCTTCTTGTGTGTGTTCCAGCATTCAACTGACTTGTGGCCAATTATTCCACAAGTGAAGCAATAGACCTTTGGTCTTACACTTCTAATTGATCCTTTCCACTTGGTTTGTTGCTCTATACATGAGCAAGTGTGCCTGGTGTATGGTTTTCTCCAAGTTAATCTTGAGGGTTTATTCCATTCAGAATAGTTAGGATTTTCAACCTTTTGTTCCATGTACTTTCTTGTAGGTGGTCTGCTCCATTGTTCTTGTGCAGTAGAGACCCCCCCTTTTGGTAGTGGTTTCTTAAGAAAGTTGTCCCATTTTTGCATTGTTGGTGCTTTCTACGTCATACTTCTTGGTAAGGTTTGTGCAGCAATGCCTTTAGCTTTGTTCACGTGTCCTGCATTGTGTGGAAATCTTCGTTGCACAGCTACTACAGTAAAGTTGTCCTTTTTCTGAAGGATTGTCTTGAAGGTCTTATTGACTTTCTTGGTGGTGACCTCATCATCTACTTTGTTGTTCAACCAGTCATTATATCCTAATCCAGTTTTATCATGGGAGGATTGTCCTGTGTTGATCAATCTTTGTAGATCTAAGGTCTTACCATTCCAAGCATTGACTTGCTTCTGGAGCTCATTGTTTCTTACATTGATAGTCTCCACTACTGCATTGAGAAGTTTTACTTTCTCATTTGCTTCTTTAAGATCATTTTGAGCATCTATCAGGTTCCTCTCGATCTTTTCTTTTGAGTTGCATTTCTCTTTGAGAATTGGAATCTGTTTAAGATTTTCTTTATTTTCTTTTGTAAGAGAAATAAAGCTGTCAGAGGTTTCTTGAAGTGCTTCCTTCAATTCCTTTGCAGTGGCTTCTGAGTAAGAGAGATTGAATAAATGTTTCTGTTCTTCTTCCTTTGACATAAGACATAGCTTAGCATTTGATAAGATTTCTTCATCATCGGAGTCTGTGTCACTCCATGTTTTTGTAGCAAACTTCTTTTTCAGCATCCTTGTTCATCGAGGGGAAGTTCTTTTTGAAGTTTTTGTTCTTGAATAGTTTTTTGAACTTCTTCCCCATCAGTGCCAATTCTTTTGATGGATCCTCTTCACTTGCAGATGAGATGTCTGTGTTTTCCTCTTCTGCCATAGATCTCAACACTCTTTCTTGTGCTTTGAAAGCTAGTGTTTTTCTTCTTGTATCATCAATCTGCTTCTTTTTCTCAACTTCTAGATTGTAGGTGTGCAGCACCCCATACAGTTGAGCTAGGAACATTTTTGTTAAATCCCTGGATTCTCTTATGGTAGTAGACTTTGTATTCCAGATTTCCTCAAGTGATCTTACAAACTTTAGGTTGACTTCTTTGTTTCCAAAAGTCTTCCCTAAGGTCTTGAGATTAATTATGAGAATGTTGAATCTTTCGAAGAATGCAGTGAGGTTCTCATCAGATCTCATTGAAATTAATTCGTACTGTTGGATCAACACATCCTTCTTGTTTTCTCTGATCTCATTGGTTCCTTCATTTCTCATCAGCAGAGCTTCCCATGCTTCATTTGCAGTCTTGGTGTGCACAATAATTTCAAACATGTTGTCATCCAAAGACTTATATATCTGGTTTAGGGTTTTCCTTTGAACCATCTCCAGATCCCAATCATCTTGTTCCATAGAGATTTTGGTCGGGGTACTTCCCTTGTTGAGTCCTTTGGATCTGGCATCATTGGAACATTTGGACCATTTAGGACCAAGTCGTCCATTCTTTCATCAATTGAATTTAGGTGTGCCAGCATCCTTAGTTTTCAGTGATTGAATCTATCAAGGGAGCATACTAGAGGTCTTCCGCTGTTGGGACATTTTGTAAATTTTGGTGGTGCCATTTCTGAATCTTAGCTTCACACAGATAAACAGTTAGTAACTTCTTTTCAGATGTAATATGTCACCTTTTCTTTCCAATAACTGTTAAGTCTGGAAAGTCAGGCTCTGATACCAATTGTAAGGTTCGAGTTTCAACCTAGAGAGGAGGGGGTGAATAGGTTGTATAAGACTTTAGTAGCCTTTTTGTGCGGAATGATGATCTTGTGCAGACTAGTGCAGTATGCAGACTACTCAGGCAGTCTGCAGATTAGACTATCTCTTCTGCACTTGAGATTTATGACTCTTTTGAGTCTTTATCTCTATTTCAGGTGTGATGATTTAT